>PVKH010040995.1:0-10988 GCA_004027955.1 Chaetophractus vellerosus
TTCCTGTGCATCTACTTGGATCTGCCCTGGTATGTCAGGATGGTGTGTCAGTGGACACAGACCCGACGCAGGGCGAGGAACGTACCCTTGGAAGAACTCCAAAGAACGCTCCGCTTCCATGCTTTTATTTCATACAGTGAACATGATTCTGCCTGGGTGAGGAATGAACTGGTACCTTGCCTAGAAAGAGAAGATGTACGGATTTGCCTTCATGAGAGAAACTTTGTTCCTGGCAAAAGCATCATTGAAAATATCATAAACTGCATTGAGAAGAGTTACAAGTCCATCTTTGTTTTGTCTCCCAACTTTGTCCAGAGTGAGTGGTGCCATTATGAACTGTACTTTGCCCACCACAAACTCTTTCATGAAGGGTCTGATAAGTTGATCCTCATCCTGCTTGAACCCATTCCACAGGACAGCATTCCCGGCAGGTATCACAAGCTGAGGGCTCTCATGGCACAGCGGACTTACTTGGAGTGGCCCACAGAGAAAAGCAAACGTGGACTTTTTTGGGCTAACATTAGAGCTGCTTTTAATATAAAATTAATACTAGCCACTGAAAACAATGACGTGAAAACTTAAAAAAAAAAAACTTAGAAAATCCAATGGAACTTAAGAAAGCATCTCTCACTTGAATTTTGATGAAAACTTTGGTTTTAAGTTCCTGGTGACTTCAAGAAAGACTTACTGAAAACTGTCTTAACCTAGCTGGAAAATTAGGCTGGCAGATAAGGTCGTGCTCAAACTTGCCAATGAGAGATAGCTCAGTTTCTTCTGGTTTAAACATTTTTCTTTCATATTGAAATAGTCTTTTTGAGTAAATAGTCATAAAGGACCTTTACCTTCCCTTCTCCTTTCCCAAATGTATTCTGTGTGAATGCAGGATTTTATTATCTTTATGGCAACAAAGAAAGAGTCACCCTCAGAATTACATGTACAGATCTTTGGAATGATCCTCACTGAACTCTGGGTGAACTTCATCATTCTGTTCAACTTTGGGGCTTGGGAAAAATTAAATCAGTAATGGAAAATAAAGAAGCTATTTGTTTCATGTTTAATGACAGTTTATTAATTTTTGACCCTGATACACTAATATGCAGTTGACCAGTGGGACTCATGGCATAATAATTTGCACATATAAAGGTAAATAGAACCTTGGCTTATAGTCATAGGCTGTTGAGGACAATGGCATGGGACCTACCTGGTAGCCAAGGAAATTCAGATTTGTATATAATTGGATATTGAATGGGACCTTTCTGGTTGTCTTATAATTTTGGCTAAAGCCTCAATGCTGACAAAGACAGTAAATGACCCTACATCTTATACAGAAGTACCAGACACAGCCATGCTAAACTTACTAAGAGATAGAAGAAAGGGTCCTTATTCTCACCTGGAGAATTTAGAAGGTAAAAGAACTGGCTAGGGCAACCCAAAATGACAGGATGAGCAGAGAAGGGAAGCAGTGACTGCAGCCTGCACCTCCACCATTTAGAATGGCAAAATACATGGATTTCCTGTGGGTCATGTTGACCATGGGGAAGGTAGCTGAGCTTGAGTTGTCCTGATGGGAGCTCTTCCAATCAGCAGCTTGTTGTGCAAAGGGACTTGAGCAGTAAGAAATCAGGGGGTCAGGGGTAAGAGGTGTGTCAAGAGGGGACACCAAGAGGTCAGCCATGGAGTCTACCATTGGCATTAAGGGACTGTGCAATGTGGAGGTCCATTTTAGGGTGGCCCACAGATGCACCCCATAAAAGAGCCAACATTTAGACTTTGCTATAACAGGATAAGGGGCCTGTTGACCCATCTAACTTATCTAATATTTAACTGCAGGGAGAGTTGCCCCTCATTGTCTAATACATGCTTAACTTGCAGTGGTCTGGGGATATCCAGAATATAGAGAAGGCAGATGAGATGGAAGAAGAGCAAAGAAATGGACCATACTCCTTCCCTCCTTCTTGGCAAGTTAAGGCATGATCTGGGGCAGAGAAGAAGTTTTGAATTAGATGTGAGAGTTGATGTTAAATTGGACTGGCCTGGATATTTTAATGTCTGAAATAGAGTTGTAATTGCCAAAATGAGACTTGTCACTAAAATCTATGGGATTGTCCCAATATTCAGGAGTAATGGAAGGAGATCCAACAGAACCTGTTGTAAGGCAATGGTTAAAGAATAATAAATCCTTTTTCTTCTGAATTAACTTCATTCAATAAAAAATTTCATAATAATTGTAAAGAAAGCCTTAATGGAATAGGATTATAGTGAACTTCTGTTTGCATTAACCCTTTCTTGGTCTGCCAAACATTTATTTTCCTTTATAAGCTCTTTCCAACTAGTAAATTTTTCTGCAGCTTCTGTTGTACTATTTCCAAAACAAACAAAAAACAACCACACGTTACACAAATCCAACCAACCAAATAAACAACAAAACAAAAAATATATCACAAACAACACTGAAATATATTTCTGAATATGATTAAAAAGGGGAAATGTTAGACTGTATATATGGTAGCAGACTAAAAAATTTTTTTAATTCATGGAACTACACTACAGAAACACTGACCCCTAAGTTAGATCATGGACTTTAATAGTACAATTATAAAACTGTGCTGTCATAGACTGTAACAGACATTCCACACCAACCTAAGGTGTCGGTAGTGAACTGGGATATGCAAACCCTGTATTTTATGAATGATTGTTCTGTAAACCCACAACTTCACTAGTAAAGAAATGAAAACCACAAACAATATCACATATTCCAAATGATCAAAGGCTTTAAAAAGATATCAGTATGGTTTCTCCAAAGCATTGCTGACATTGAAAATATAGAATTTTAGCATCTTAAAATAGAACTAAACACAATCTACATTTTTGTCACACATATGAAAGTTCTATCATAAGAGAGTCATTTCTTTTTTAAGTAAAGGTCTTCTATCTCCAGTAGTCCTCCCTTTCCTTTACTGAATTCTCTGGTTGCAAGTAGTAGACACCAATTTGAGAAAGGAGGTGTTTATTTAAAGTATACAGAGGTATCTCATAGCACCCAAAGGCTGGAACACAGCTGAGCTCCAGGTAAGTTTAGAAGCAGGGATCATAAACTGGTCAAACTTTCCCTCCATCACTAATCTCTCCAGCCGCGACCAATCTGCCATTGTGGGTAGTTTTGAGCGGAGGTCCAGAGAAGGAGCAGGGAGTGGGATTGTACAAGCATTACTGCTGAGAGCCTGCCCCATGACCATTACTGAGAAGGATGGCTGTGCAGATGAATAGAAAAATATGAGAGATTTATAGTTTCCAACCCAAATATGTTCTCCCCTTGTTTAACATTAGAAGGCCTGAGTTTTATTACAGCACCAACAACCCAGCTAGGGACTATATTTCCCAGCCTCTCTTGCAGCTTGATTGGATGTGTGACTACATTCTAGAAAATGGGATGTGACTGGAACCTATGTGCCACTTCTGGTCCATATCCCTAAGAAGATGAGCATGGATTCCTTTGCTCCTTTTGCTTTCTACTGGCTGAGAGATAAGAACTGGGGTAGCCATCTGGAACCCAGAGATGGAAGCCACTTGTTGAGGGCATGCTACTCATTCTGCTTTTGGGGCATTTCAAGCCAGCCTCCCAACAGGTCCTGGTATGCTCACTTTTGTTATGTGAGAGAGAAATAAACTTCTATCATGTTTAAGCCACTGTATTCTTGGATCCCTTTGACAGAAATTCTTAGTCTGTACCCTCTTGAATACAGATATCTACAACACACTGTAAGTGGCACAGTCACCTCAGATTTTCTACCCATATCTACCCACTATGAGGAGGGTATATGCAGTCCCCTCTGGGACCTGGAGCAGAGCATTCACCATCCTGGCTAAGCCGCCATTTCCTCTCACATGGACTAATGCAATAAACTCCTAAATGACCTCCTTGCTTTTACTCTTACCTCACACATTGTCCAAACAACAATCCGAGTGATTGTTTTAAAAGTGTAAATTATATTAAGTCATCCCCCTGTTTCAAACCTCCTAGTGACTTCCCATTGCAGTTAGAATAAAAGTCAAGGGAAGCGGATGTGGCTCAAGAGATTGGGCTCCCAGCTACCACATGGGAAGTCCCTGATTTGGTTCCCAGTGCCTCCTAGAGAAGACAGCGAGCTGGTGCGATGGGCAGGTGCAGCAAGCTGTCGCAACAGGGTGACACAACAAGAGACACAAGAAGAAAAATATAATCACAGACACAACAAAGTAGGGAAGTTCAAGTGATTAGGTGCCTCCCTCCCACATCAGAGGTCCCGGGTTTGGTTCCTGGTGCCTCCTAAAGTAACAAGGAAGATGAACAGACACAGCAAATGCAAACAATGAGGGGGTGGGGAGAAATAAATAAATAAAATAAATCCTGAAAAAAAAAGTCAAGCTCCTCATCATGGCCCATTTTGCTGTCATGCTCTGTCTTCCTCCTCCAAACTTACCCTTGACTCTCTTCCACTTTCTTCCTGCCCATAGCACTCTGGCCACACATGCCTTCTTGCTGTTCCCCAAATTCATCGCATAGATTGCCCCACCTCTGCCACCTCTGCCACCCCTGCACTTTGCACTTGCCATTCCTTCTGCTAAGAATAGTCTTTCCCCAGAGCTTGCTTAGCTTGTTCTTGCCATTTGTGTCTCAGCTCAGATATCCCTTCCTCAGAGAAGTCCCCAATCTAAACTAGTGTACCCCTTCCCTGCCTGTCAACTCCCCATCACATTATCCTCCATTTTCTTTACAGCACATATCACTCTCTGAAATTGTCTTGTTTACTTAACCATTTAATTGTTGTCTGTTTCTCTCCAATAGAACATAAGCTTTGGGAGAACAGGAACCTTCTCTGCTTTGTTCACCACTTATCCCAGTGCTGAGAACAGTGTGTGGCCCATTGTAGGCACCTGGATGAACAAATAGCTCTGAATGGCCACAAGCATGAAATGTCCTTAAAGTGTTCAGTTTCAATTTTTAAACCCATACAAGGGAGCTGGTATAGCTCAGCAGTTGAGCACCTGCCTTACATGTAGAAATTCCTGGGTTCAAACCCTAGTACACCTTAAAAAAAAAAAAAAAAAAACCCATACAGACACAGCTCCCTTACCCTCAATCGACCCATGTTTCTGTGTCTACAAATGGCCTGGATTCACTGCTATGCATCTCTGGTCATGCCACAATTTGAGAATTTTTCCTTAAGATGTTTTCAGTTATTAACATTGTTTTAAGAAAATCAAAACCAGGCTCTTTAAGGTGATGGGTTAGAAGAAATGGGACACAGCAAAGATGAGTTTTGATGGCAAAAAGGATGAGAAATCTAGACTATCCCCCGGGGACCACTGCTGGGATGAGCCCTGTGGAAAGGTCTCTGGGCTACCCTGGGCAGCACGAAGGATGTGGACCTCCAGCTGGGAAGGTCTTTCAAAGGGTGAACAGTGGGAGCAAAATTGGAACTGAAAAGCCACCATGAACAATGAAAGCATCAAATTCATTGCTTTGCTGGAATTGGTTCAGCTGTTTTTGAGGGGCTGGAAACTCAGCAGGATGTGGCAGTAGAAAAATAAATAAATGCTATTTTAGGGAGGAAGAAGAAAATGAAAGAAGATGCTTAGGAAGTCATAGGTGGTGTTTTCATCAGCCACAGGTGTGCCTTTTGAAATACACCAAAATTGGTCGGCCTTTATAAAGGGTATTTATTTGGGGTAGAAGCTTACAGTTACCAGGTCACAAAGCATAAATTTCTTCCCATACCAAAGTCCACCTGTTAGAGCAAGACAGCTGCTGATGCCTCCAGAGTTCAGGCTTCCCGGTTCCTCTGTTCCCGGGGCTGCGTTTCTCTCCAGGCTTAGCTTCTGTTTCCTCCAGAAGTTCAGCTGTAGACCATGAGGCTCTCTATGCTTTGCGTCTCTCCACAATGCCAGCTGTAGACTATCAGGCGAACAGCTCACTCCAACATCAGAACCGCTTCTCCAATCTGCCACTCAAATCTGCTGCCTAGCCTTTATACTTGAGACCACACCCACCAAGGGGTGGAGCTCAACGTCCCACTGACGTGGCAGTTAATGCCTTAATCATAACCTAATCATGCCCAGATTAACAGATAAGTTTACAAGCACAAATCAATATATATTTTTGGAATTCATAATTACATAAAACTGCCAAACCATTACAGGTGGAATTAAGGAAAGGAAAGGCAAAGAGGGTGGAATGGATGAGTGTGAGAGAATAGGGAAGAGGCAGTGAATGGCTGGCTGGGAAGTAAATGAGAGTGTGTGAGTTTTAACGACAATGAGAGCACAAAAAACAATACTAGGTGTAGCAGTTTGATATTGTTTATGAATTCCAAAAATGGATATTGGATTATGTTTGTGAACTAGTCTGTTCCCCTGGGCATATTAGATTACATTGGATTCAGAAGTTTTGCTTTTATGTGATTAAATAATGATTAAGGCTTTGATTGGGCCACATCAGTAGGATGTTAAGTCCCCACCCACTTGGTGGGTGGGGAATCACAGAGAAAATGACCTGGCAGAGGAGAAAGTTAGAGTTTTGATCCTGGAGGCTGGGAAGTAAGCACACAGAGAAGCAGATATGTGAGAAGGCTCCATTAGGCACTGCAGAGGCCCCAGGAAGAGAGATGAACTGTTGCCTGACAGTTTACAGCTGGCCTTGTGAAGTGAGCAGAGCATGAGCCTGGAGAGAAATGAGCCCTGGGAGAGAGAAGAGACTTATCCCACTCTACAGCTGATATTGGAAGAAGCTGGGACCACGGAGCCTTAAGAGGAAGAGGAAGCCTGAACCCTTGCAGAGACTGGCAGCCATCTTGCTCAAACATGTGGCAACAGACTTTGGTGAGGGAAATAACTTATGCTTTATGGTCTGGTAATTGTAAGCTCATACCCTAAATAAATACACTTTTATGAAAGCCAACAGGTTTTGGGTATTTTGTATCAGCACCCCTTTGGTGCTAGGGGTGCTAGGAAAGGGGGAAGTCTATTTGTGTCTGGATTTCTGGAGATTGATTTGATTAGAAAGGAATGAGAATATATTAGAAAGGAATGAAAATAATCAGTGAAAGAGGCCTGAGGGGATTTCTAAAGTCACGGGGACTTTCTGAGGGTTTTAAATTATAGTTAGTTTTTGCAAAATCTCAACACCACCAAATTTAAATATGAAGTAGTTTTGATTTTTCTCTAGGAAGTCCATCAACTGGATTCTGAAATTCTCCCCTTCTCACCTCTTAATGACATCTTGGGCAGCTTTCATACCTCTCTAGTCACTTTGAGATATTAATAGTTCAATCTAGTTAAAATTTTTTATCTCTAACTCCACCTAATTCTCATTGCCTCTCTTATGTCCTAGGCCAGGCTTACTGCTTGACCTTGGAGTTTATATAAGGGCTTGGCATTGATTGTCTGAGATACACATTTCCTGCCCTTCTCTGTCCCAGGTATGGCTTTTCTCAAGTGGATACCAGGGATGAGGGGTGGGAGGCAGATAACATTTTATATAATTGTGTTAATTAAGATACAGGCTAAGCTGCAGGACAGGGAGACCCCAAACACAGGGTCTTAAAGAAGGTAGAAGTTTGCTTCTTTCTTAAATAATCAGTCAAATATAGTCAAAATGTCTAGGGTAGTAGATGTCTTTACTCCACAAAGACTCAGGCTGGCTAGTGGGCTCTTTCCTATAGCTCTGCCCTTTTATTCTGGCCTTCATTCTCCTTCACATGGAGTCACAGAAACTAGAAAAATCCTCCTGTGCTTTCTATGAGTGTCATGTACCCAGGAAAGCTAAGGTAGAGATACACCACTGTGCTGGTTTGAGTCTTTTGTGGATCCCAGAAAATTTTGTTCTTAAGCTAACTTATTCCTGTGCATGGAAACCTATTGTATGTGGGACCTTTTGGTTAGATTTAGTGAAGGGATCTTTTGATTAGATCATTTCCATTCAGGGCCTTTGATTAGATTGTGGGACCCAGGGTGGGTCCTGGAGTCCTTTATAAACCAAGGACTGAAAGCACAGAGATACACAGAAAGAAGCAGCAGAGGTAGAGAAGAACCCAGAAACTGGAATCAATAGACACAGAGGCTGAGAGGAAGCCACTTTAACTTGAAGCTAAAAGAGACAAGGCCTGGAAGAGAAGGGAGAAACAAGCCATGTGCCTGATTTCCCACAGTTTGAGAAGAAAGTGATCCTGGAGAGAAAACAAGCAGAGACCGGCTGCCATTTTGCCTTGCCACATGACAGGAGTTCAGGTTTGCCAGAAGCCAGCCTATGGTGAGACAGCATCTCTGATGATGCCTTGATTTGGATATTTTCATAGCCTCAGAACTGTAAACTTTTAAACTAATAAATGTCCATTATAAAAGCCAATCCATTTTTGGTATTTTGCTTTGGCAGCCTTCAGAAACTAAAACAACCACCTTTTCCAGGTACATGATACCACAATCTCTAATTCCATTTTGTGAAGGGTTGCTCCTTCAGAAATCTCCAGGTGAGAAGTAGACACCAGTCCTTCTGTTTACTTATACTCCTGTGAAATGTGTAATGTTTTCCAATGACTGCTTATGGAGAGGATGGGGAAACCTGGGTGATCCAGCACATTTCTGCATCAAAGCTAGCATCCTCCTGAGGAAAGAGATACCTAGTCTCCCTTTCCATCCTCTGTGATTCTAATGGCACTCCCTATTTAGAACATGGGGTAGGTAACACTTCTTTTTCTTCAGTTTTGGGCCCAAATCACAGGAAAACTTCCAGTCACCACCCTATAACATATTTGGTAGAACCAAGTGTTGAGAAAGGAAACTAAAATTGTTGGTAAGTGTCTTAGTTTGCCAGGCCTCTATGTTGAATACCACACAATGGGTTGGCTTAAAGAACAAGAATTTATTGGCTTATAGTTTTGAGGCAAGAAGTCCAAAATCAAAATATTGGCAAGGCTATGCTTTCTCCCTGAGTCTGTATGTTCTGGTGCTGACTGCTGGCAATCCTTGGGATTCCTTGGCTTCTATTTCTGCTTCTCATCACATTATGATGTCCTCTTCTTTCGGGTTTATGTGATTTCTGGATTCTCTTAAAAGGCCTTGAGTAATATAGATTAAGACCCACGTTGATTCAGTAAGCCACACCTTAACCAAAAAGGACATCAAAAGGTCCTATTTATAGTGGGTTCATACCCATGGATATGCAGATTAATATTAAGATCATGTATGTATTGGGGTACATATGCCAACCTTCCACAGTAGGCAATTGAATTGCAAGGCAGATCATCAATACAAAAATTTATCCTAAATAATCAGTAAAAATATATATCCATAATAATAGGATGAAGGACAAAGAATAAATATACAGGTTTATGCCCACTGGTCCAGAAAGTCCACCTCTAGGAATATTTCTTAATAAAATAATTGTTCATACGCATCCTAAGGAAATGTATAAACAATATTGTTTATTGCAGAGTTGTTTATAACAACAAAATTATAAATAACTTAAATGCTTAACCATAGATTGGTTAAATAAATTGCAAATAAAATATTTAAAAGTAAATTGTAAGTGACATGGAATATTTTTAGCTAATGATAATGAAATTGTGGATGGATATTTATGAATATGAAAAGCTATTCTGATGTACTGTGGATTGAAAAAAGCAGAATACAAAACAGTGTATATAGTATGATGCCATTCAATTTTGTGTGTGTGTGTACATGCAGAAGTATGTGTGTATATTGGTAAATTCGTACAAAATTTCTGGATAGGAATTTGACAGTATACCTAAAGAGCTAAAACATGCTCATATGTATAAGCAATTCTGCATGGTTGCCCTTGAAAATAATAATTGTGCACCTCCAGGTGGTAGGATTATTATTGATTTAATTTTTTTCTCTTTATTTATATTTCTTGAGTTTTCTTAAGTAAACATTTATCAATTGGACAATAAAGAACAATCTAAAAACTGATGTTTATGAAGAACATATACATATATTATGTGTTATGAAGAACTTCTCCCCCGATGACTCCCTCATCTGTCTGCTTGCTGTTTCTGTTCATTGTCTGCTCATTTTGTCTTCCAGGACCTCCCATGTGGAAGGTGGGTGCCCAACTGCTTGAGCCACACCTGCTCCTTGCTTGTTGTGTCCACTTGCAGCAGCTCGTTGAGTCTTCTCAGTGCATCTGCTCATCTTCTTTAGAACCTGGGAACTTATTAAGCCTTTAAAATAAAACAATATAGAGGGACTTCTGGGAAGATGGTAGACTGGTAAAACACAGGAATCTCTTCTCCAGAAAAATAGCTAGAGGACAGGCTGAAACAGCCCCAAAAAAGATATTCTAGGGTTTAGGACACCAGGTGAAGGCTGCACTCCACCCAGAGGAGAGAGGGACAAAAGAGGGAAATTGCAATGACAGAACCGTGAGTTAGAACCAGTGGCAGCTGCTGCTGCTGGCACCCTCCCCCACATTAAAGGCTCTTTAGAATTCTCAGGCCTCTGGGCCTGCACTACAGACAAAGGGGGCTCCAGGCATCTACCAGCCCAGGAAAAGGAAGAGAGAGGGACACAGTCCAAGGCAGACTCAGCTTCTGATCCACAGATTTGGTCTGCTGTGCCCCATGAGCCCTTCCAGGCCAGGTGAGACCACACAGTGGTTTGCCCTGGGAGCCAGCTAAGGACTGGAGAAATCTGACCCTTGAAATCTTCCTCTCTTCTAGGATGGACTAATTGTTGAGGACTCCCCAGGAAAGGGGAGAGAGAGGGACACAGCCTAAGGCTGACTCAGCTTTTGACTCACAAATTTGGTCTGCTGTGTCCCAAAAGCCCTTCCAGGCCAGGTAGGCCTGCGTCATTGTTTGCCTTGGAGCCTGCAAGGGGCTAAAGATACACAACCCTTCCAATCTCCTCCTCTACTAACAGGAACTGGTTGTTGAAGACTCAGAGGGGAGTGAAAATATTTCCTAGCTGGGAAAAGGAAAGGGGCTGCCAGA
>PVKH010040996.1:0-10997 GCA_004027955.1 Chaetophractus vellerosus
TCCAATGCTCCTCTCCCCTCCACATTGTGACCCTTCTCTGATCCATAACCTCTTCAGCTGTGAAGCCATCACAGTATCCAATTGTAATGAATAGGAAAATGAAATAATAATCGTTTTTAAATGTAAGAGTTAAAATACAGATGAACTTGTTAATACAAAATAATTTTAGAAAATTAAAAATATAAATGAAAAATAGAAAAAGGAAGACAAGATTTTATTAAATGAGTGGGCTATTCAAACAATGTAAAAATAAATAAATAAATAAATAAAAATTAAAAAAATATATATAATGATATATATATATGTATAAATTTTTGTTTTTGTTTTTTCCCCAAATTCCCAAATTGTGCCTTGTAGGTGTAATTTCTGGTGTCCAGTCTATTCCATGACACTTTCCTCTTATTACTCTCAGGCAGCCCTCCTTTTATCATTTAATTTTCAAAGAAGCTTTGGGTCACAGCAGAGCCACAGACAAAATACAAAACATTCTTATGTACTCTACCCCCTCCTCCATTTCTCCCCATACCGAAATCGTTTTGTATGTGAATGGCAGCCCCAACATAACAGACATATGGATAGTGAAACATAATTCCTCAACATTGTCATTGGTCCACACCAAGGTCCCCCTTTTAGATCATACACTTTTGTGGTTTTTGATGCCTGTCATTTTGTCCCGTATCCACCACTGCAAGGCAATGGAAAACACTTTCACAGGCCATCAAATGGGCTATATTAGATCTTCCGTGTCCCTCCCCACCACCCCTGGGCCCACAACACCCTCTGGCTCAACTCCCCTGATGACAGGATTCATAGAGTAGTGTTTCTATACACAAGAAATGAATAATTGGAAGAAGAAATCAAGGAAAGAATTATATTCACAGCAGCAACTAAAAAATCAAATATCTACTAGTAAATCCAACCAAGTTTATAAAGGACTTGTACACAGAAAACTACAAACATTGCTAAAGGAAATCAAATAAGACCTAAATAAATGGAAGAACAGTGCAATTTCATGGATTGGAAGACTAAATATTAAGATGTCAATACTATCTGTATTAGTCAGCCAAAGGAGTGCTGATGCAAAATACCAGAAATCAGTTGGTTTTTATAAAGGGTATTTATCTGAGGTAGAAGCTTACTGTTATCACGCCATAAAGTGTAAGCTACTTCCCTTACCAAAGTCTATTGCCACATGTTGGAGCAAGATGGCTGCTGATGTCTTCCAGGATTCAGGTTTCCTGGGTTCCTCTCTTCCCAGGGCTCGTTTCTCTCTTAGCTCAGCTGCTCTGCTTTCTCCACAAAGCAGCTGTAGACTCTCAGGAGAATGGCACTGTCTCTCTCCCCACGCCTCAATTCTCTCTGGGCTCAGCTACTATGCTCTTTTTCATGTGTTTACTTCCTGGGCTCCAGCTCAAAACCCCAACCTCCTTCTCTGCAGTGCAGTTTTTCTGTGAGTCTCCACCCACCAAGGGGGCAGGGACTCAATGTCCTGTTGATGTGACCCAATCAAAGCCCCAATCATTATTTAATCAAGTGAAAGTGAAAATTCTGAATCCAATATAATCTAATATGTCCAGAGGAACACAGCAGTTTTTAAACATAATCCAATACCTGTTTTTGGATTTCATAAATAATGCCAAACTGCTACACTACCAAAGCAATGTATAGATTCAATGCAATTACAATCATTCCAACAATATTTTTTGAAGAAATAGAGTGCCATTCATCAAATTTATATAGAAAAGTAAGGGTATCTAAACTGATAGAACCATCTTGAAAAAGAATGAAGTTGGAGGACTCATACTTCCCAATCTTAAAACTTATTATAAAGCTACAGTAATCAAAACAGGATGGTACTGGCACAAAGACATACAAATAGACCAATGGAATCAAGTTGAGAGCTCAGAAATCTAACTTCACATTTATGGCCAACTGATTTTTGAAAAGGTGGCAAAGACCACTCAATTGGAAAAGAAAAATCTGTTCAGTACATCATGCTTTGAAAACTAGAAAACTCCATTTGCAAAACAAAAAAAATAGGTGGACCTCTACCTCATAACATATGCAAAAATCATCTCAAAATGAAGCAAAGACCTAAATATTCAAACTAGAACTATGAAACTCCTAGAAGAAAATAGAGGGAAGCATCTTCAGGACCTTGTGTTGACCAGCAATGGTTCCAAAGCACCAGCAACAAAAGAAAAAAACTGACAAATATGATATCATCAATATTAAAAGCTTTTGCATCTCAAATCACTAAAGTAAAATGGCAACCTATTTAAAGGAAGAAAGTATTTCGAAACTAATATCCAATAAAATTTAATATCCAGAATATATAATTAAATCCTACAACTCACAATATAAAGACAAACACCCCAATTTAAAAATAGGCCAAGTACATGAATAAACATTTGTCCAAAGATGATATACAAATGACTAAAAAGCACTTGAAAAGATGCTCAACATCACTAGGTATTAAGGAAATGCAAATCAAAACCACAATGAGATATCATTTAACATGTATCAGAATGCCTATTCTTAAAAAAAAAAAAAGAACAGAAAATTACAAGTGTTGGAGAGGATGTAGAAAAATAGGAACACTCCTTCATTGCTGGAGGGAATATAAAACAACACAGCTGCTGCATAAGACAGTTTGGCAGTTCCTCAGAAAACTCATGATAAATTTACCATACGACCCAGTATTATGGTTAGGCTCACGTATCAACTTGGCCAGATAATGGTACCTAGTAGTTTGTTCATGCAGGCGCTGGCTTAATTGATGCTATGAGGAGATTATGGACTTAAATCATCAGTAAGTTGATTGCATCTATGGCTGATACAATCAACTGAGGGGATTGCCTTCAACAATGAGGGCAGTCTCACCCAATCAGCTGAGGGCCTTAAAATGAGAAGTGATTTTTTCATCAGTCAGAAGAGAGAATTCCCTTCTCTACTACAGGCAGCCAACTTCTCCTTCAATGAGGGCCTTCATCAGAGTTCCTGGCTTTCATCCAGCCCTATGGACTTTGGACTCATGAATCCCATGGACACGTGAGACAATTTTATAAAATCTCATAGTATTTACAGGTATCTCTTGTTGGTTCTGTGTCCCTGGAGAACCCTGACTAATACACCTGGCAATCCTTCTATTATGTATATCCCAAAATAATTGAAAGCAGGGACTCGAACAAATATTTATACACTAATGTTCATAACAGCAGTATTCTCAATTGTCAAAAGATGAAAGCAACCCAAAAGTCCTTGAACTGATGAATGAGTAATCAAAATGTGGTATATACATACAATGGAAGGTTATTCAGCATTAAAAAGGATTGAAGTTCTGGCTCATATGACAACCTGGATGAACCTTTATAACATTATGCTGAGTGAAATATCCAAACACAAAAGGACAAATAGTGAATGATTTCACTGATATGGCATAATTAGAATAAGCAAACTCATAGAGTTAGCATCTAGAATAGAGGTTATCTGGGGCTGGTTGGGGAAAGATGGTGGGGAGTTAATGCTTAATTTGTACAGAATTTCCATGTAGGTGGATCATAAAGTTTTACAAATGGATGGTGGTAATGGTAACACAACTTTGTGAATATAATTAACAGCATAAAATATATAGCTGAATGTTGTTAAAAGGGGAAATTCTAGGTCATGTATATATTACTAGAATATAAATTAAAAGATAACACATAAGACTTTTTAACACGGTGAACCTTATTGTAAACAATGGACATTAGTACAATTATAAAAATTTTCTTTCGTGAATTGCAACAAATATATTACAATAAAGCAAGGTGTTAATATTGTAACATGTAACATTACTTCATTCTTTGTTCAAATCCTAATAATATTCCACTGTTAGGATTTGTAATATTTTGTTTATGCATTTGTCAGTGGATGGATATTTGGTTTGTTTCCACCTTTTGCCTTTTATGAATAATGCTGCTATAAACATTTGTGTACATGTTTCTGCCTGGACATATGTTTTCATTTCTTTTGGGTTTAAACCTAGGAGTGGAATTGCCTGGTATGTGGCAATTCTATGTCTAACCATTTGAGGAACTGCCAAACTGTTTTCCAAAGTAGATGCACCAGTTAAAATTAAAATAGGCAGTGCAGGTGGATTTCAATTTCTTCACATCCTTGACAACACTTGCTAGTATCTGACTTTTTGATTTAAGTCATCCTAGTGGGTATAAAGTGGCATGTGGCAGTTTGATATTATTTATGAATTCCAAAAAGAGATATTTGATTATGTTTGTAAACTGGTCTTTTCCTCTGGACGTGATAACCCTTTGATTATATTAGATTCAGCTGAGACATACGATTAAATTATGTTAGATTAGGGCTTTGATTCATCCACATCATTGGAGTGCAACTTAGAGTTGAGTCCCAGCACCCTTGGGCTGATAAAATAGACTCTACACGGTAGACACACAGAGGATCCTGCAGCCCCGGGAAGAGAGATGATTCTCATAGTGTACAGCTGACCTTGTGAAGAGACCAGAGAAGCTGAGCCTGGAAAGAAACAAGCCCCGGAGAGAGAGATGAACCATATGCCAGCCTACAGCTGAGATTGGAAGAATCTGGGACCATGGAGCCTTAAGAGGAAGAAGGGAGGCTGAACCCTTGCAGACAGTTGCCTGCCATCTTAAGTCAACATGTGGGAACAGACTTTGGGTGAGAAAGTACCTTGAGTTGGACTCTTTAGGGCTTTGTAACTGTAAGCTTCTACCCCAAATAAATACCCTTTATAAAAGCCCACAGATTTCTGGTACTTTACATCAGCACCCCTTTGGCTGACTAATACATGGAATCTCACTGTAGATTTGATTTGCTTTTTCTTGGGACGAATGATGTCAAGCATTTTTTTCCTGCGCATATTGGCCATTTGTTTATCTTTTTTTGGAAAAATGTCTTTTCAGATCTTTGCCCATTTTAATTAAATTATCTTTTTATTGGGTTGTAAGAGTTCTTTATATATTTTAAATGAGTCCTTTATTAGATATATGGTTTGCAAATATTTTCTTCTCTACTGTAAGTTGTCTTTTCAGTTTCTTGATAGTGTCTTCTGAAACACAAACATTTTCCATTTTGATAAAGTCCAATTTATCTGATTTTGTTGTTGCTTAGGTTTTTGGTGTCTTATCTATAAATGCAGTGCCAAAGACAAGGTCAAGATGATTAAGTCCTGTTTTCTTCTGAGTTGTATAGATTTAGTTCTGACATTCAGGTCTTTGATCCATTTTAAGTTTCCTTGTCAAGTTTGACAAGGAAGATAGCTGGGATTGATAAGTATTGCATTGAACCTGTATATTAATTTAGGGAGGATCTTAATAGTAAGTCTTCTGATTGGTGAGCATGAGATGGGATGTTTTTACCATTTATTTAAATCTTCAAAAATTTCTTTCAACGATGTTTTGTGGTTTTCAGATGATAAGTTTGCATTTTGTTTCAACACCTCCATTAGCGAAGGAGGGATTGCTGCCCTAAGGTTATGGGGATGGCCATCCATACAAGACCCAACACTGGGCAGGTGAGATCAGCAGCAGTTTATTAGCTACATATTCTAACAGCTCAGGAGGAAAATGCACTCCATATAAAGTGGCACAAGAACAGAGTGAACAACCAGTGCCTGTGGGAGGCAAGCTTTATAAAATCAGGAGGATGGGGTTCCTCTTATTCCCACAGGAGGATGAGGTTTACTTCTTTGAATAGTTCTCTCAGTTGGCAGGAATCTGAAACTCACTATTTAAGTATAAGCAGGAACTGGGTCTGGCACCCTTGGTGAGGAGTCTTGTTTGACTAGGGGAACTTATCAGCAGGGGCAGAGTTGGGAGGTAAACTTATGGTTAAACCATTTGAGGTCCTCCCAGTTTCACCAGTTATCTGGGCAACATGTAATATTGGACCTTAATAATAGGTCTCACACCACGCACACAATGAAATTAAGAAAAAAAATTTTTACTTGACTTTTGAAATAGCATGTTACCCTGCTTATCCCACTGGCCTCTCCTCAATTTCCTCTGTTCTTCTTCTACTTATTGCCTAGCCTCCAAATACAGAAAGTCCTCAATGATAATTCCTTCATTGATTCCTTTATATAAATTCATTTCTTTATTAAATTCACCGCACTGCTGAACCCAAATGAACATTTCCAGCCAAAAATTTCCCCCTGAATTACAGGTTTGTTATTCAACTGCTTATTAAAAATTCTCCACTTAGATATCAATAGTATCTCAGAATTAGCATGTCTTATACCGAACTCCTGATATTCCCATTACTCCCTTGCCACCAACAAAAGCAGTTCCTCCAGATGCCAATCCAATCTAAGTCACTAGTAACTCCATCCTTTCAGTGGCTCTGTTAATAAAACCTTGGACTCCTCTTTGACTTTTCTCTTTCTTTATCATCCCATATACAATCCATCAGTAAATCCTGTCAGTTCTACCTTCAAGATATATCCAGAATCTTACCAAATATTCCTTTCCCAAACACAATCACCCTGGTTTAAGCCACAATCACATTTCATTGCCATTACTGTAATAATTCTTTTCTGGACTCTGTGATTCATTCACTCCACAGTAATCATTGAGCTCCAATGATGATCAAGGTACTTCTCTGACTGCTACAAATAACATATAGATGTCTAAATTAGGTCAGGACACCTTGCTGCCAATGAGACTCCTGTTTATGGATTTTCCACTTTGTGTTTTAAAATACTTATATAAATTATTATATATTTTTCTGTATTATCTATGTGGTGTCTGTGTATTATAGCAATAGAAAAATCTAAGAAATTCAAGTGAAGGAAGAATTTTAAAGTCAGAATTTTGGAGCAATTTTAAATGTTTTCTCAGAGGAAGGATTTTTAAAAATTTATCCACCTTGATAAACCGATTTTGTCAACGGAAACACCACCTGCAACATTATGTATTACATTCATTGAAATGGTTCATTTGTGGACAAATCATTTACTGTGTAATGTTTTTCATAATGTCTGGCACAGCTGGTTTTTAATTTGTGCATAAACTCAATTCATTCCTTTTGGATTAAGTGTTTTCATTTGCATGTTTAGATTTATCATGTTTGCAAATACTATTGCCCTCATTTTACAGGCAAAGAAATGTGTAATATGAGAGCAAATATATGTACAAACACACTCAAGTAACTTCCTTCCTAATTAACTTCTCTTTTTAGATAAGTAGGTAACATTAAAATATCAAGTAATGTCCAGAATACTTTTAATGAAAAGAGGCATATGATAATTTTGGATTAAGCTATATTTAAACTATGGGCAAAGCCATCTAAATACACATTTTTGTCTAGCACTTTAGAAGATCTTCTACATAATTAACATGGAATACGTGAGATCATCATGGAAAGGAATATTATTGTCATTTTATAGATGCAGGAAAAAAGCCAAGCCAATTGAACTGACTTGTCCATTAATGCCAGGATAAAAAAAAATGCCTGGGTTCTTTTGGTTTTAATCAACAACCTTTTCTACTGCATAACAGCCTTAATCTTCATCCAGTATCAGTAAATCATGGGTTTTATTCTGTTTTCATGGACATGGATATATGTTTATACTTGATTTCTTAGACTTCCTTAAAGTCAAAACTGTTTTAAAACAACCATAGATGACCACAGCATGTAGATAAGATAATTTCTTTCAAAGGGATAAAAAGCCATGACTCTAGTGTTATTATTTTATCTAGTGAAGCTTATCTATATCAACAGCTCACAGTTTTACAATTGAGTATTTGAGGTAAAGGCAAGGGGCACTAGTTTGGGGGGTAGAATACATTTCAACAACAGCACATAGGCCTTATTGCAACAGTTAGTCAAGTATGGTTCACGTGTTTAGCATCACAACCACATTTTTGAGTTTAGCATTTTCATTCTTTCATACTTGACTTCTTATTGATAAATTTATTTCAATGATTATATGATAAAAAATGTTATATAAGCAATCTTTATAGTCTACCACAAACGATATCTTTGTGTCTGTTGTTTCAATTTATGTTACCTTATGCAGAGGTTTGTGCTCCTTTCCCTATATTCCCATTGCATCTTATATTTGCTTCCAATAGCAATAATCACATTGCATGGCTGTTCTTTGTTGTACTGTGAGCTCATTATAGGTTAGGCTTTTATGTTATTTTTGGTATAGCCTTAATAACTATGATAAAGTTTATTATTTAGAGAAGAGTGCAGCCTTTGGACTAGCAGCATCAACCTTCCTGGCAATTTCTTAGAAATGAAAATTCTTGGTCCCACTGCTGAGCCTTACAAAATCAGAAACTTTGAAGATGTGATCCAGAAATCTGTGTTTTAACAAGTTGTACAGGTGAGGCTTATGCAAATTAGTTTTTGAGAAATATTAATGTTGGATATAGGGTAAACATTCTGAAAAAGGAGTCCCAAAAATGCAATAGTTCAAATACAATTGATATTTATTTTTCCCCTAAAATATAGTTCAGATGTGATAAGGCAGGTCACATATATCCTGGTCCTGGGTTTGGCAGTTCTGTTTCAAAAACCCAGTTGCCCATTCCAAGGAAGTTGGAGACTGGCTTACCAGCATACACATATATTTTAGCCTGGGGAAGGGGGAAAGAGAGGATGTGGGACTATTAGTAGGGGTCATGCTTACAACTCCAAATATAAGCTCTAGTTCTCAGGGGATTAACAAGATGTAAACTCATTTCCTGTTTGAATGAAATCCCAAAAAGGTGTTCCTGTTAAGTGAATAGATCTTTTCCAAGAGTTTATTCAAAGAATCATACTCCTTCCTCCTCTATCATCAGCAGCTTGTGAATTATAGTCTAGCTAGGCTTGCCTGCCTCCAGTGAGGAGAAGCTTGGGAGCTGATAAATAGAACAATGGAAGTGACATGACTCATTCCACTCCCATTCTCTGCTCTATTATGCAGTAACATGGTGTGGTGGTTTGGAGTTGTATGTACCCAGACAAACAAAAAAAAACAAAACAAAACAAAACAAAACATATTCTTGAGTTTAGTCCATTCATATGGGTGTGAATTTATTTTAAGCAAGACTTTTGAAGAGGTTCTTCAGTGAAGGTGTGGCCCAACTGAATCAGGAAGGGTCTTAATCCTATTAATAGAGTCCTTTATAAGTGGAATGAAATTCAAACCGAGGGAGAGAAAAGTCACAGGAAGCAAGTTGCTTAAACTCAACAGAATTCAGAAGAGAAGGGAGAGACCAGGGAGGCAGCCATGTGCATTGCCATGTGACAGAGGAGCCCAGGACCAAGGAACACTGGCAGCCAACCTCAGAATGTCAGTTTTCAGGAAGAAAACATTGCCTTGATGACACCTTGATCTGGATTTTTTTTCTAACTTTAAACTCATGAGCTAATAAATTCCCATTATTTAAGCCATTCAATTGCATGACATTTGGTGGAGCAGCCCAGGAAACTAAAACACATGGAAGTCCTGACTGAAAGGGAGGCTGGTGAAGATAATCTAGCTGTGCTCTGAAGGAAAGGAAATGAGTTCATTGAACAGCCACAAAGTTTCTGTCAGATGGAACAAAATTTTATCTTTTAAGTTGCAACCCAGAAGTTTCATATTTCCTCCCTTTCTCATTGACCTGAACTTAATCACATTCCCACTGGAGCTGCAGGAGGGATGGGGAAATAGTGCTTTTCTGTGGCTAGGTGACAAGTTAAAAGTTGGGGAGGGGTACTATTTTAAAAGGGTGAAGAAAATATTTGATACACGTGAACATTTAGCAATATCTGCCACAACTTTTCCCATATGAAGTCTTCAAATCTATTTGTTCAATTGAAAGATGATTATGGCTTGAGGGGATAGCATTAATGTGGTCAATATTCATTTAGTGAAGTTTTCCTATGAAATGTAGTGAGAATGCCCATGTTCCTGTTTTTCCTTTTCGTTTAATTTTGGCATTTATCTCTGGATTTTAATACTAAGCTAAAGGGCTTTATGGAGTCCTACTTTGTATCCAATAAGGTGTCAATAATTTAGCTTGACTTCTGATTCAGTACCCTAGACCTTTAAAGAAAGCAGTTACTAAATGATTGCAAGGTTAATCAAGTGCTTTACTTTTATCGGGAATACAGCAGGTCAAAGTATAAATACATTTCTGAGTAATTTATTAGCAGTCTTTGTGTAATACTTAAGAAGCAGCATATGCACTTGCTTAAAAATTATCTCTGCATTAGTGAATAGGTTGTTCTCAAAGGAACTTACGTCTCTAAAAGGAAATTAACATTTAACTAGAATAAACTACTGTTTGTCACGAACACTGCTAGATATTTTCACATATAGTAGTTAATTTAATGATGTCACTGGTAAAAAGGCTGTCTCTATAAGAAAGGATGGAATAAATGAGAAAATGAATAAGAGGTTGAGTAAAATGACACACTAAGAAAGAGCAAGAGGATAAAAACACAAAAGATACAGATCCCAAAGGAAAGACCAGAGTCCTCTAACTGCTTTAGTGCAAAGGAAAGTTTTTGGAGAAAATCAGAGTTGAGGACAACATTATTCTAACTTTACAGCCAACTCAAATGGGCCCCGAACCACACCAAGCAATCCCATTTTGTTTCCCTGAATCTCTTGTGTGCTTGCTTCCCCATTTTCAGAAAAAAAATTATACCCATTTTCTAATATACTCTGATTTCTAATTGCATCTCACCTAACTGTGCCCACTTCCAACTCATAATCTCAATTTAAATTTTGTTAGGATTAAAAGATTTGTCAAAAAGAACCCCCCTTATCTTCTTAATGTGTGCTGAAACCATCTTCTTCTTCTTAGTTGATATGGTTGGTAAAGTACCCCTTCTGGCAAATATCAGTTCTTCTATATGTTCTCTGATCCCAGACCCTCCTATTCTCAGAACCTTCACTCCTTTGGTTTTTATTCCTTTCTCATATATCATCAATGATTTTGCACCAAGATGTCATCTTAATTAGCATACAAATTACT
>PVKH010040997.1:0-10998 GCA_004027955.1 Chaetophractus vellerosus
TGTGTGTCCATGTGTTTTTCTATGTCTGCCTCCTGTCTCCCCCCATCTCTGCGGTGACGCGCCGAGTCGGCCCTCCATGGCGGCGGCTCACTCCATTCCTGGGTGGCTCCACTCTGCTTTCACAGGCAGCTCCATTCCATGTTTTGCAGGCAGCAGTCCTCCATGTGTTTGTGGGCTGCCCGGCTTCTGCAGGTGGCAGCTCCGCTTTTCACGGGTGACCTTGCCATGCCCGTGGCAGCTTTTTGCCTTGCCCACAGCGGCTCTGCCCCACCCATGGTGGCTTAACTTTCTCAAGGCCATCTGCCTGCTCATAGAGGTCCCTGGGAACTGAACTCAGGGCCTCCCATGAGGTACCCCACGTGCTCTTCTCCACTGAGCTATTTAGCTGGGCCCTTGTGGTTATTCTTAAACTGGGTTGTCATTAGCACATTAAAGTTTAGGTATGACTGAATGATAGTGCACAGTGCTTATAGACATAGCGCTTCACTCTTGTGGAGTTCACTCAGTTTAGTTAAAGGGTAAATTAGGAATTAAGACAATCCCACATTGAGTACAGGTGTAGAATTCCTCACATGTGATTTCTCTGATTAGCATATGAGTTAGAGTAGATGAGGCCTCACCAATTCCATTATATTTACATTTTATATTCTGTCATAGAGTATACCATCTACTCATTTATTAAAGGCTTTGCTACATAAATGACTTGCATTTAGATTCTCTCCACTATGAAGCTCCTTAGATTATCTAAAGTATCACAGATGGCTACATGAACTTCCCAACTGACTGCATAGTGTTTCTTGACAATGTGAGTTCCCTGGTGTGATTAAAAGTTAAATCCGTGGCTGCAGACTCTTTCATATCCAAGAGCTGTACCTTGGGAGCATTCAATTCATTTAAGCTCAGAATATCGACTGATGGCTTTCTCAAATTTTTGACATCCACAGGAATTCTCTCCTGTTTAAATAATCTCATGTTGTCTAAGGTTATAAAAATTAAGATTTTCCCACATACATGATATTATAGTTTCTTTCCATCACGAATTTTCTCATATTGACAGAGGGCTGAACTATGAGTGAAAGGTTTTCCACAAAGATGACATTCATGGGCTTTCTCTCTAGGGTGAGTTATATTATTTAAGATGAGAATATTGACTGAAGGCGTTCCCACATAGGTGACATCATTGTGTTTCTTTCCAGTGTGTGTTCTCTCATGTTGTTAAAGGGAAGAACAATGAAAGAAGGCATACATTGGGTTTCTTTCCAATGTGAGAACTCTCATGTCATCTAAGATTGAAATATTGATGGAAAGCTTTCCCACATAGATGACATTCATGTGGTATCTCTCCAGTGTGATATCTCATATTGTTTAAGTGAAAAGTATGTAGTGAAGGTTTTCCCACAAAGAGGGTATTCATGGGATTTCTCTCCAGTGAGTTCTCTGATGTTGTTTAAGCTGAAAATGTCGACTGAAGGCTTTCCCACATAAAGGGCATTTATAGGGTGTCTAACCAGTGTGGAATCTCACATGTTCTTTAAGATAAGCATATTGCTTGAAGGCTTTACCACATAGGCGACATTTATGGGGCTTCTCTCCACTGTGAGATCTCTCATGTCGTCGAAGACCAGAATAATTATGGAAGGCTTTCCCACATTGGTGACATTCATGGGGTTCCTTTCCACTGTGATATCTTTCATGTTTTTTAAGGGAAGTAGATGAAAAGAAGGCTTTCCCACAAAGATGACATTCATAGGATTTCTCTCCAGTGTGAGTTCTCTCATGTTCTTTAAGAGAAAAGGAAAGTCTGAAGTCTTTCCCACATATATAACATTGATGTGGTTTCTCTCCAGTGTGAGTTCTCCCATGTTTCTTAAGAGAAGACAAATGACTGAAGACTGTCCCACATAAATGGCACATATAGGGTTTTTCTCCAGTATGAGTTCTCTCATGTTGTTTAAGATAAGAATATAGCTTGAAGGCTTTCCCACATAGGGGGCATTCATGGGGCTTCTCTCCACTGTGAAAAATCTCATGTCTTCGAAGATCAGAACATTTATAGAAGGCTTTCCCACATTGATGACATTCATGCGGTTTCTCTCCAGTGTGGCAACTCTCATGCTGTTTAAGGGAAGAAGATGAAAAGAAGGCTTTCCCACATTGTTGACATTCATGGGGTTTCTCTCCAGTGTGGCACCTCTCATGCTGTTTAAGGGAAGAAGAAAAAGAGAAGGCTTTCCCACATTGATGACATTCATGTGGTTTCTGTCCAGTGTGCCACCTCTCATGCTGTTTAAGGTAAGAAGATGAAGAGAAGGCTTTCCCACAAAGATGGCATTTATGGGGTTTCTCTCCAGTGTGAATTCTCTCATGCTGTCTAAGATAAGAACATCGAGTGAAGGCTTTCCAGCATACAAGACATTCATAGGGTTTCTCTCCAGAGTGAGTTCCCTCATGTTTTTTAAGAGTACAGGATCGACTGAAGGCTTTACCACATACATGACATTCATATGGTTTCTCTCCAGTGTGAGTTCTCACATGTCTTTTAAGGGAAGAGGAATGAATGAAGGTTTTGCCACAAAGATGACATTCATAGGGTTTCTCTCCAGTGTGGGTTTTCTCATGTTTTTTAAGATAAGAATATCGCTTGAAGGCTTTCCCACATAGGCAACATTCATGGGGTTTCTTTTCAGTGTGAGCACTCTCATGCTGACTAAGAT
Organism: Chaetophractus vellerosus; assembly: GCA_004027955.1. Classification (NCBI taxonomy): domain Eukaryota; kingdom Metazoa; phylum Chordata; class Mammalia; order Cingulata; family Chlamyphoridae; genus Chaetophractus; species Chaetophractus vellerosus. The sequence goes on from PVKH010040997.1 coordinate 2,715, forward strand.
GAGATAATTGACTGAAGGCTTTTCCATACTGATGGCATTCATGGGGTTTCTCCCCACTGTGATGTCTCTCATGTTTCTTAAGGGAAGAGGATATAGTAGACGGTTTCCCACAAAGATGCCAATCATGGGGTTTCAATCCAGTGTGAGTTCTCTCATGTTCTTTAAGATGAGAATATTGACTGAATGTTTTCTCACATTGGTGACATTCATGGGTTTTCTCTCCAATGGGAGTTCCATTTTCTTCTCCAAGGTCAGAGTGTTGGATGCAGTTTTTAGCACTTAGGTAACATTCATATGATTTACTTCTAAGGTGAATCTGCTTATGTTGTTTAAAAGATGAATGGTCATTGAGGACAGTTTTAAGTGGTTCCTGGAAATAGGATTTCTTTGTCATGTGAATTAATGCATTTTGTGTCACTGTGGATGTGTAAGAGGAATCTTCATCAACATAATTACATTTAAAGGAGTTCTCTTCCGTGTGAGATCTCTGCTGTGGGGAAATAGATGAGAGACTGTAAAACATGTGTCCATATACATGAATTTCTTCATTTCCCCCGATATGAAATCTAGACTAATCCAGGAGTGATAGTCTCCAATTAAAATATTTGCCATGTTTTCCATATATACATTATTTTCCTCCATACACAGAGGTTTTCTCTACTACAGCAATCTAACAGCAGAGGAATCTGATCAAATTTGAACTTCATGATGTTTCAAAGATTATATATGTAAAACCTGTTTATTCATTTTTTATATGAACTCAGGTTAGAGTTTAAGTTAACTTGTAACCTAAATTCAAACTATCACAGTTTTTTGCTGGAAGAGCACTTGATTCCATCATGAATGCAATTTAATGACTTACTGAATTCCTAATTTATTCCATCCCTGAGAATCTATTTGAATTATTAGAGTTTACAAAATGAAGCTTACCAATGACATGATGTTAGAAGTGTCTTTCCAACAGTTAGGTTGTTTGAATATCATTTCTATCATTTCCCATATTTCAAAGGCACCATTCTTACCTTTAGTAATTGGAAAAAAGAGAATAAATTGTTAGAGTAGCATTAGGGAATGAAAATTTTGGAAACTTCCCAATATTCCATCCAGTATGTTTCCAACATTCACAATTAGCTTTGAAAGAGTATGGAATTAATGAATACTCTAGGCATAAGAAAACATTATAGGACATTACAATCAAAAAAGACTTTTAGGCCTGGAATATGAGGAAAAAGAATTTGGGATGTCAGGGAGGTAAAAAAAAAGAGGGAAAAATCTTCCAAGAATAGGACCAGGATAATAATCATTATGTGAAAGTTTAATTGCAATAACAAATGAATATCCCTTTCCCAATGCCAATGACACTTGAATACAGCTTGAGAAATGTATGGAATAAACACTTGTTACTAAAATTTCCCCAGTAACCTTAGCTACATGTAAGGAAACCTGAAGAAATCAAAACTCATTTAAGGAAACCTGAAATCAGTATTTTAAAGTACATACTATATCATGAAACCTGTCTTTGGATGCACAGTTCCTTAGAGCTCACCTAGACTCTGATATTGAGGAAATCCTATTCCTTCTCCCCACACTTCTCCTTTTTCCACCTGGGAAAGCACATCTGATTTGGAGAATTGATATCCTGTTTGAATGAAAAAGAGTTACCTGGATTTTGAGTAGTGATAGTAACACAGCATGGTCATGATGAACATGGCAGGTTACCAAAGAATAAGTTAAGCACTGAAGGTCAGCAATGAAAAATACCTTGAACTCAGATCATTAATAACATTTCAACAGAAATTGTAACTCTTGACCTTTAGTCCATTTCAATGACTACTGGTTATTGCTACTCATGCACTAGTACAAAAAGCAAATGCAGAATCATCCTTATTATAAATTGGAAGAAATCTATGTTTCCACAGTGATTGAGTAGTATGTTAAAAAATAATCCAATGAACCTAAATTCCACCAGAATGATCTAAATTCTAAAAGGATATATGCAATGTTTTACTACTGTACTTTGAAATCTCAGCATAGGCCTAGGAGTAGAATACTTATTTTACCAGCCAATTATTTATAAATTGAAAAAGTATTCAGTGAGCTCTCAGCACAGCCCTGAGTTTTGGCAATTAAGATTCAAGAAAAACATTACGTTGTGGTCAAGAACATTAATTTCCATTGGGGTGAACTAGATGTAAATAAAAAATAAGGAAACAAATTCATTTAAGCAGTTTTATGTTTTGTATCAGAATATAAACTCATTAAAATTAGAAAATATGCAAATAGTGAAAATAAAGATTATATAATATGGAGATGCTAATTTAGATATTTCAATAAATAAATGGATGATGATTTATGATAAAAATATAGGTAGACAGATAGGTTAGATATGTGGTAGACAAGGGATAGACTGATATAAATGCCAGATAAATTTTAGGTTCTTACCTACTGAGGCCAGGTTATTGATATTCTCCAGATTCACTTCTCTGAACAGGTTTCTCTGGGATGTGTCTAACAGTTCCCACTCTTCCTGGGTGAAGTCTACAGCTATATCCTTGAAAGTCACTAACTCCTAAATCATCACAGAAATTTGGGTTAATGCAGGACGATCCTTACCAATGTCCTGAGTATGATGTACAAACTAACAGAACTAAAGATGTATAGAGTGTGTATATAAAACTCAAAATGTGTATGGGGTACCAGTAATATCATTATCAATGCTGAACTGCTATCTGCCTTTCAGATAAACTCACAAGCACACACTCTAAATACATAACACTCAATTATAAAATAAAATCATATGACATGAGGTGTGATATATACCTGGAAATTTCCCAATAAACTTGCCATTATGCCTTCTTGCTACTGATTATAAAGCTTCCACTTGAATATTGATAACTAAATCAATCTTTTATAAAAATTTTAAATAGATTTACAGACTTATTGTAAGGCAAGCAATATCCATGATATATTATTTTTAAAAATGAGTATGGCTAGATTATTCATTTTCCTCTCATTTATGAAATCATTTAAGAATATGTTATGCATTTTGACAAATACAGTAAGTTAATGTGTGAATTTCTATTTAAATTCAATTTGCAGGTCTATGATTCATTAAAAGGTCGGAGAAACTTGAAGAAATATGCAGAATTCTGCAAAACTGAATAGGTTTCATGCAGACATCAGGATCAGTAAGGCCTGCTTTCCTCAGTGCTACATATATCAAATATTCATTATAATTTATAAATACTGATGGTTCAGGCCCACAACCTACGGACTCCTGAGACAGTTGTACTGATAAATGGACTTAGACTGACCTTTGCTGTGGGAGAAGGCCCCCCAACCTCAACTTTTTCTGGGGTCTACAAATACCAGTTTTCATTGTCTTTCTTTTATCTTTGTTTCATCTGTCTGTGAAAGATTAAAAGAATACCGTGCATTGCTTCTGGTCTCTCCAAATCTTCAAAAAATTTTCACAGAGACATAAATTTTATTCTACCTATTATATAGTTCCTGAATTCACAGCCACAATGAGGGAATAAGTAATTCCTACACATTGCATCCATTTATAAAATGTGAATAAGTTTGATTTAGAAAATTGAAATTGGGATATTAGAAGAACAGTAGCAAGGGTAATTTTTGTTTTCTTTTCTTAAAAAATTTCAAAATGTGCAAATATATTCCATGAAAACTTTAAGAAAACTATAATTGGGGAAAAAAATGATTCCTTATTAATTGATGAGCCTTCTGATGTGCTTCTGGAAAATATACCTACTCCTACACACCAATGTCTGTAATGTGGATTGACTGAATGCACCAGCTGAAAACCCAGCCTCCCTTCTCACTATAAAGTTCTGTTCTTACTCATCTCTATCACTTCTATTCACTACATGCCTAAGGCCAATCTCAAGCACTAACATGATTCACGAATTCATTATGCATCTAATGAGGCCATGGGCTCAGTGAGAAAAAGAAAATATTTGCCATCTTTTCAGAGAAAACACAGCCTTTATGGATACTGGAACCAACTCTTGTAATGGTTGAAATTTTATGTATTGATAAGACCCTATATTACCATAATTATTCAAGAGTCATATATAAATTTAAATTAAGTTCAGATTCTTGAATTGCACCTGAATGCACTCAGAATATGCACACAAATAGGAGAAATCTTGCCATCTGCTGTAAACAGTGGTGTAATTTCAGTTAAAGAATTCCCTACTCACCAGTGATATCACTGTCAGTACCTTAGCTGCCATCTATCTTCCTCTGGATTTTCACTCACAGACAAGCAGAAGGTGTGTAATGCTGAGAATGGACAAAAAAAGCCTTTAGATTCAAGTCTTGACCACAATTTTCAGGTCTACCTGTCATGAATGCCAAAACCTTCACCTGGGAAAATCCCCAGCCAATCATCGACAGGAACATGAAGTGTGCTGCAGGGTCATGAGGCTTGAGGTCTTGTCTTCTCTGATTAATGAAGATGATATGATTACATTCATTGTACAGATAAGAACATGAAAATCCTAGAATTGTATTTTATTTAGCCCAGATGTTCAGAGACTTTTAATTCATCCCTGATTCCAAAACATAGGAATCCCTGACCAAAATCATATCTAGGGTTAGTTCCTCAGCACATGGGAAGCAGAACGGAATTCCTCTGTTATAATTATTGTTTTTTTTTTTTTTTTTTGCACTAGTATTAGTTGTCTCACATGTATTTCTGCTTTCTGGAACCTCACTCCCTTCCTGCTCTACCTGAACATGACCTTCTGGATACATTTCTCCTAAATCATCTTGGTTCTTCCATACGTCATGTCTAGCAATGCAACCTCCTTGAGCTGAGTTCTACATCTCACTCTAATGTATTTGGAAATCAACTAAGAAAATTAAGAGTATATATTATTCTGGGGTTAAGAGCTAGGTTTAACTTAGCCATTTGCACCATAAATTGAGGAAGAAAATGATTGTATTCAAGTTGTTTGAGAATTAAATACTTTTTTAAAATTTAATCTTCTCAATAACCCTGCTGATAAAGGTGAATTTAACCATTTAACAAATGCCCTAAATAGAAGCTCAGAGAGCTGGAGTAATAAGATAAACTTACTGGGCCCGGCTAGATAGCTCAGTGGATAAGAGAGCGCTGGGGTACCACATGGGAGGTCCCGGGTTCGGTTCCTGGGGACCTCTCCAAGCGGGCAGACGGCCTTGAGAAAGGCAAGCCGCTGTGGGCGGGGCAGAGCCGCCGTGGGCAAGGCAAAAAGCTGCCACGGGCAGGGCGGAGCCCCCACGGGCATGGCAAAGTCACCCGTGAAAAGTGGAGCTGCTGCCTGCGAAGCGAAGCCAGCAGCCCGCAAAACATGGAGTGGAGCCGCCCGTGAAAACGGAATGGAGCCACCCACGAATGGAATGAGCCGCCGCTGCAGAGGGCGGACTCGGCGCGTCGCCGCAAAGATGGGGGGGAGACAAGAAGCAGACATAGAAAAACACAGAAGAATGGACACACAGCAAGAGCAAGCAGAAAGGGGGGGATATGTAATAAATAAAAAATAAATCTTTAAAAAAAAAAAAGATAAACTTACTTGTCCAGAAAAAGACACAGCTAGACTTTGAATTTTTTCTTCCTGTGTTCCAATTAAAAATATCTTAAGGGTTACATGTCACACCTAGGTATTACCTGGAACATCACCTCTCTTTTCAATTATCAGATCCTTAACCTGTTGTGAAAACTTCCTCTTCATATAGTTTGCTACCACAATTACACCACATGCACAGGTTCTCCTGTCACAAGGAAACCTCCATGGCATTGAGCCCACTTCCCACACATTAGCTTTCAACTCATGTAATATTTACTACCAGATGTATTCCAAGCATACATATTTCAGCAAATGCTTCCTGAGAAAATTTCTGATGACATCGTATTTACCCCATCTGTCAATAAATATCTTACTATTTACCACATCTGCCCACATAGGAGGAGACTCTAGCTTCTTGTCATTTTTATTATTTCATGTGACACAGCACATTACTAAGTTCTTGCTTTATGTCTAAATGCAGAATCTCAACTCATGGTGCTTTCAAAAATATCTGGGAAACAGAATTAATAATTGAGTCATTCTTCAATCTTCCATAATTACTTCAAGTACCATAGTTTTGAATACCACATATTCTCACATTTCAACATTACTTTTACCAGATGAAACTAACCTCATAATAACCAGGTGAATGATGCAATTTAAGAAATCACCTTGACTTAGCACCAAAAAGTCTACAATTATTCTTGCATTCATACCCATTAGTTACTCCTTCTCTATTATTGAAGGTTCTTGTCACCTGATTCACCTCATCATTAAACCTTATGGTTTCTCTTCTATTATGAACCCAAATGCCCCCTATGCCTATTTCCTCTTGTGTCTGATTTCCTTTTCCTTCTTTCACAATCAATCTACATGAGCACTTGTACCCTTTTCTCACACAGCCATAAAAATGATGATTTAAGGCTTCCTCTTAAATCATGCTACCATCTCCAAGAAGTTCCCCATGAATAAATCCAGTGTGCCTCAGTGTATAACTTGGAAGTAAAGAAATGGACATTTTGGAACCTTTATCCTAGCCTTCTCTGACATCTAAGTCCCCTGAGTGTATTCAAGCTATTCTAGTCACTCCTTCCTCTTCTGTTCTGCATGGCACTCCTCAAACAATATTATTAGAACATCTCAAGGCTGAATTGTAGTCCCCTTTCCCTCCAATTTCAGTACACTGTCATGACAATCTCACACATAAATATTCAATTCTTTCAATTTATTCCACTGTTGGCTCTAAAATGACAGTGTGCATCTCTATTTTCATAGATAAAGGCTCAAAAAAATCTAATATAACTCATTACCACCACCACCATCCCAGAAATCCAAAAATTTCTCCTCTTCTAGAGCTTACTCTCTTATTAACCTAGATGTCAATCAAGATGAATATGATCAAAGTATGCCACTTTACCAAAATATTTTCCTTCAAATTCAGTAATTTAAAGTTAGAACTCCTCCAGCCATCCAAGGATTGAATAAGAAATGATCACTCAGAAACACACAAATACATTTATGCTGAACAATTATTTCAGCACTGAATACTATAACCATCCTTCATTTCCACAGAAATCCATCTGCTTTCCCACGTCATATTCATGTTCCTTCCATCTCTGTTTTGTCATTTCATCAGAGATCCCTTCATTGAGCCCTAATCTAAGGTATCCTTTGCCATTCCTATAGCCTACACTATACTTCTACTATTCCTTCAGGTGACACGTGATCATTTTTCATTGTACATTTCTTTGTTCATTTGTGTGTCTCTCCCCCAAGCCTAATTGCATGAAACACTTCCCTGAATGGTAATATTTTAGATGAGTCTCCCTTTGAAAATGAGGAATTATAAATTCAGAAATATTATAATGATGTTAACCTGACCTCAGATGACCTGGGCCCAACTGCCTGAAATCAAATTAAGTAATACCTTCTGATTAAAAAGGAAGTCACTTACAAAGTAAATAAGGACTCTCCCACTTGTTTAAAATTCTCTCCCTTATTCATGAGAACCTAAATTGTCTGAGAAGGCAAGGCATCCAAATCTCAAGAAGGATGCTTTCACCACATGTATAGTTTAGAGCTTATTTCTAAAAAAAGCACCATTTTGAAGGCAAACTCTCTTTTTATGTAGTTGATAACATTATCAATCCTATAATTCAAAAGACACTTCTTGATTAACTCAGATTTAGTCAAGATAAATCTATTCAAGGTGTGCCTTCTTTCATTCACTTCCTTCTAAAACTCCCCAAATCAACCTTCCTGCTTTTTCAAAGATTCTTCACACTTTTACAGATTTCAGTTGTGCTGGGTAAGTACTCTAAAACACCTATAGCAAGATTCTTACTAATCTGTATATATAAGAGGAACTGAAATCTACCAATATTTTCTCACTCATCCATGTGATTCTATAAGCAGAAATATTTGTACTGAAAAAAAAAAAACAAGGACAATTCTAATTGTTCTACCATGTGTATATTGTACTATCAAGCAAGGGAAAGAACATGCAGTTTAGGTCTCACACAACAAATCTACCTTCAAACTTCAAAATATTAGGGTTTCCCAAAATAAATAAGTTTCATTGTTGATTTTCCTATGAATAAGTCAGGTTTTAAAGAATTTTTAACTAACATGATAAAATTATTAAGATATATCTTGAAAAAGAGAAGAATAAATTATTTCTGTAGAGAAATCAAGCAATATGTTTCCCTTTT
>PVKH010040998.1:0-10999 GCA_004027955.1 Chaetophractus vellerosus
ACTGCTCAAATCAGAAGCACTGAGTCTTCTAAAGTTCCTCCCTTCCTCCAACAGCGCTTTCAGCCAATGAGTCACCAAGCCTTCCTGTTCAATTTCCCCACAGTTCTGATCTCTGCTCCTCCACAGCTACTGCTTGGTTCCACCCCTCATTCCGATTTGGTTAATTTGTGTAATGCCTTCAGATTGGTCTTCCTGCTCTACTTTTCACCTCCTCCAAACCATTCTCTACTCTGCCAAGGGGTGATTTCTTTTTTCCAAGCATAAACTTGATTATGTCACACCCACATTGAAAATCCTCAGATCCTATTCCTGCCACCATAAATTTTGCACTCCTTAGCATGGTATTCAAGGACTTCCTGACATATAGTCTGTTACAATCAACAATGCCTAATCATTCCCTGTCTTTTGGGATGGTATTTTCACATTCGTACCGAAGTACTTTAATGAAATCCTTTTTCCTTTTTCCTTTTTGCAATGGTTGTTTCTTTTTGTGTCCTGCTTTTTGTTGCTTTTATTTTTATCACAGTTAAACATACCCATACAAAAACAAAGAGTTCTGAAAGATTATTATATAGCAATCTCCTATCCCTTCCTCATCACAATTTCCCTCTTCTTAGAGGGCACAACTTTCACTCTTGTTAAGTGATTATTTTGGTGTTTTCCTCCACATCTCTAAACTAAGTACTTATCTTGCCACTCAAATTTAACATTTTGGGCATTATTTATGGACTTCCATTACCAAAGATTTTGTCCTTCTTCACTACCTGCACACATACATACTTCACATTCTTCTTGTCCACACACCCTGCTTTCAAAATTACATCATAACAAACAAAAAAATGTTTTTTAAATAAAATTACATTATAATTTTTCACTGATCAATATTCATGTAAATGCTATTCCAAGCTGAGTTGTGTAGTATATTGCAATTACTTTTCCTTTCCTGCTTAACTACCCTGTTTCCTCAACTTCTCTGGCAGTCTTCCAAATCTCTTCTCCTCATCTTCACATGTAGCAGTTATTTATCAATTTCATCTTCCTGAAAAAATCTTTTCTGGAGTTGTGTGTGCCACCATTTTATTTCAGTGCCCTCAAAGTCTTATCCACAGTTACCCTCCTGTACATCTTTCAGCTCTCATGATGGAGGTGATGTTTCCTGGATCCCATGCCTTCCTCTTTCTTGATTTATTCCCTCATTTTGGTGAAGCACATTCTTCAGTAGCTTCCTAGAAAGAGCTAGGGTAGTACATCTTTTGGGACTTTGTGAATATTAAGATATTCAATTCTACTTTCATATTTGCATGATAATTTGGCTGGGCATAAAATTCTATATTGAAAAAATATTTTGCTTCATAATTTTGAGAAAAGGCTCTATTGCTATCTAGCTTCTAGGATTGCTACTGAGGAGCCTGATTCCATACTGACTTCTGGTTCTATATATGGGGTCTGACCTGCTTGCCTTTTTAGTCTTATTTCCCATCATTCTCCTGTTTCAGGTAGAATGCCTTCAGCAGCAAGTGAATGAAAATCACCTCAAAGAAGCTTAAACAATAAGAAAACTCATCTCATATTAGAAATCCGTGCGGGATGGCTCCCAAAATGATTAATTCATGGATAAAGGTCATTACCACTGACCCTGGTCTTTCTGATTTCTAGCTTTTCCCTCTTCTCTGTCTTTTTCCTTAGGGTTGACTCTTCTCAGGGTCACAAGATGGCTGCAGCAGTTCCAGGTACATGCATATTGTTGTTTCATTGTCAATGATATGTCACCTGCCCAAGCCTAAATCAATCTCTGCCTAAGGGAATGGTACCACCTTGATTGGCTTAAACTAATAAAGACTCACCCTCAGGGCCTTAGCAAGCTGTCAGTATATACAGAAGCACAAGGCCAGGTGGAGGAGGGTAGAAACCTAAACAAAACCAGAGCTGTAACAGCAAGGAAGACGGGAAATGATTTTGAGAAGGCAGTAATGTCTACTCCATCTTTGGGCATACTTTGATTAACTGATCCTGACTTAATTAAAGTTCCCCCCAATTCTCATAGGCCTCTGACTTTGCATTGGCTCTTGCTGTCCCTGTCACCCTTTGTAGGAAGCTGAAGAGTAGGCTTGATTTTGAAGTCTCCCTAGGAAATCCTCTCTCTCTGTACACTTGAGTGGCATTAGGTTAACTTTATATCCTCCATGAGTAAAGAAAATAAGAGCATGATAACTTTGGAAATGCCCACGAAGCTCATGATCCTCCCTATCCGCATGTGTGGGCCCCGGGTTGTCATTTTTGTACCGAGGCCCCTGTTTCCATCACCACCAAGGCTGATTGGTCCAGGGGAGGACATCATACCCAAGTTTAATCGATTAGATTCACTCTCCCGGAAATTTGGGATGAGAGCTGAGAGACAATCGTTCTCCATGTACTTTAAGCTATAATTCGAAACTCAAGAGGCACAGCCATATTCCATTTGTGCTTTGAAAAACAGAGAAATCTAGCTTGCAGGGGCAAAGGAGCAAATGCACAGAGAGAAGCAGAAATGAGATGGAGAGTGGAGCGTCCATGGCTTACCACTTCTTGGTTTCAGTGCCTGCCTGAGGGCTGGCTGCATTCCTGCCCTGGAGTTCCACGCGGAAAACCAGTATTCTTATTATAAATCCACTTTTGGTTTAAGCCCGTTCCCTGGAAGTTCTGCTATTTTTAACCAAATCTCTTAACTTAAGGAGTTATGACAAATCCTTCTGGACTAAGGCTGTGAAACCTCAGAGCTTGTGACTTTGTCACATGGCACAGGTTTTTTCAATTTAATTTAAATTTTTTCTCAGAATTCTGTTGATTGTAAATTGTGTGGGCATTCTGGTATGGGGGAAGAGGAGATTTGAGTTGTGGTGAGCAAAGATTGGGAGAAGAGTGTGTATTTGCTTCATGTAGAGATTATTGATGTCTCAGTTCTCTTTAATATGGCAAATAATGTCTTAATTTTTGAGCAGACAGATGAGCATTTTATACCTCATATATCTGAACCTGATAAAAGCATTAATTTTTAAAGTTGATTGTGAATAGCTGTTGTGTCACACCGAGATGTGAAAACCCAGTGAGCATCCCTTACTTGCTGTGCCTGTCCTAGCTCTGTGTTGGGGTGTCCACATTACATTTGCCACTGATTTCTTCCTTCATGGAACACAGCCAGCTGGCTGTGGGTAGGACAGTTCTAGTGTTGACACAGAAGACCATTCAGAGAAGTTTTTACTTGCTTATTAAGGAAGTTGTATAGTTACAGAAAAATCATGGAGAAAGTATGCCCACATGCCCCCTCCCTTCAGTTTTCCTTATGAACATCTTGCACTACTGTGGTTCCTTTGTTACAACTGATAAAACAGTATTACTATAATTATATAATTAACTAGAGTCCATAGATTAGCTTATGGTTCATTTTTTATATCGTACAGTTCTTTTTTTTTTTTAAGATTTATTTTTTATTTATTATACATACCCCCCTTTTTGCTTGTTCTTGCTGTGTTCATTTTTTTTTTTTTTTTTCCTCTGTGTTCCTCTGTGTCTGCTTGTCTCCACCTGCTGGGGTGACCTGCCCAGTCACTCACCCGTGCGGGGGCCCCACCTGCTCCTGGGGGCTCGCCCTTGCTCGCTGGGGCTTGCCTTTTTGCCCCCGCAGGGGCTTGCCTTTGCCTGCAGCAGCGAGCCCCGCCTGCGGCAGCACACCCACCCCTGTTGGCTTGCATTCTTGACCCGGTCCGCCCCGGTTGAGGAGGCCCAGGGACCGAACCCAGGGCCTCCCATGTGGTAAACCCGTACCCTACCAACTGGGCTATACAGCTGGCCCCTATATTGTACAGTTCTATGTGAGTTTTTTTTTTTCATTTTTATTCTTATATAGATAACCTAAATTTCCCATTTTAACCACTTTCAAATATATAACTCAGTGGTGTTAATTACAGTCATAATGTGCTACCATCACCACCATCCATTACCAAAACCTTTCCATCATCCCTAACAGAAGCTCCGTACCAATTAAGTGTTAACTCATTCCCTACCCCTATACCAGCCCCTGGTAACCTGTATTCATCCCAGTTCTTGACTATGGATTTGTATATTCTAATTATTTTTTTAAGTGAGATCATACAATATTTGTCCTTAGAGGAGCTTTTGAGGAATTGCAAAAATCTTGGGACTTGACCAAGCTTGTTTGCTCAGAAGCTTTGCATTGATTCTGTCACCCTCAGGTATGTGTTGGCCTTCTGAGAATTCTTTCACTACTTTTTCACTCATCTCCTCATAATATGGTGTTAACTTGGCTAAGTTAGGTTCCATTTCCCAGAATTCTTTTCCTTGTAAGATTTGTGCTACAGTTGGTAAAAAGAGAAACTTGCATGAAATTTGGAAGGCAGAAATGAAGCAGCAGTCATTACTCTAGTCATCACGGTTAGACACGACAGAGGAAAGGTGCAGAGGGGCTAGCATATCCCAGCTTGTCATGCTCTCTGCCGTGTTGAGACATAGACACAGGTGGCGCCAGGTTCCATTTGTCCTTGTTCTCCCCTGCTCCACATCCAGTTCTTCTTTTCAAGTGCAGACCCTGTTGAGCAACAGCTATCCCAGGTCGTATGGTTTCACTCTGGCAGTTGGAAGTACCTGACTTCCCAGACAGCTTTGCAAGCTCCAACTTGTTTGCCTGTGCTAGTGCTTCAAGGGGCTGGTTAGTGGCTTTTCTCTGATCATCCAACTTTTACTTTCAGGCCTTTAATTTTCTTTTTTGTTACCCAAGAAGTTACCACAGTGTGTAGCATATAATGAATCCTTGATAAACGTTTCCTAAATTATTGGTCTTTAGTTTATAGAAAGAAAGAGAGACAATGAGAAAGCAAGAAATTACTTCTGTTATTAAACTTGCCCAGATGGTAGAAATTCTCTTCTGTACACTTTTGGCTAAGAGGAAATGGTACTTTCCAATCTCTTGCTACTTACCTCCTAAAATAATTTCATGAGGCATATTCCTTTAAAAGGGGAGCATCATTGAAATAGAGAAATGAAAGTAGTCTGCCAAAGATCCTGGGGGCAAGAGAGGAAGTTAACCAAAATTAGAACATAGAATTATGTTTTCCTTAATTACAAGTTGTGTCTACTCAGCAACTCACTCACTGAATTTTATCTCCCTTCCTTTATTTATTTATTTTTAACTTTTAATTTTGAAATAACTTCAAACTTACAGGGCCGTTGCAAAAAAATAATACAAACCCTGTACAGAGAACTCCAACGTATACTCATCCTCCAGATACCCAGATCTACCAATTTTGCCACCTTTGCCATATCATTCTATTATCTCTCTCTCTCTATCTTTCTATCATCTATCTTCTGAACATTTGAGAGCAGCTTGCACACATCGTATTCCTTGAACACATACTTCCATGTATATTTCCTAAGAACAAGAATATTCACTGCTAAAATCCCTTTAAGTGTAGTTATCAAGTTTAAGAAATTTAAAGTTGATATAAAGCTTACATTCTATATTCCAATTTTTTTCCTTATGTCCCAATAATGTCCTTTGAGCCCATTCTTAGGTCCCATTCAGTATCATCTATTGTATTTAATTGTCATTTCTTTGGTTTCTCTTTCTTTCTCTTTATTAATTGTGGAAACATGTATACAACTTAAATCTTCCCATCCTAACCCCTCCCAAGCATACCATTCAGTGGGATTAATCAGTCACAATAATGTGGTACCTTCACTACCTTCCATTACTAAAACTTTCCCATCATCCCAAACAGAAACCCTACACTCATTTTGTGTTAATTCCCCATTGCCCCTGCTCTCCCTTCCTTTATTTAACACACTTTCTTTCTACCATCTCTACCTATATACACACATATATGCTTGTCTAAACACCACCAGTAAAAAATAGATATATATTTATTGAAAGTATGGTTCTCCAAATGCAGATACCTTCAAATCAATTCAACAGGCATTTATATGTAAAAGATATTGTTCTGGGACTAAACAGGATGAGTAGAGAGCAAATGTGTTTTGGTATTCCTACTGGAGAAATGTTATACAAATTTTTTGACATCTTACCATTCTTGATTATTGCTTAATTCTTATTCTAGGTAACCTGTTTCTCATTGTTCTCTTGTCTTGGGTCATGACTTCTCATGAAGTAACTTAATGAAATTCAGCAGAAATTGTTTCTCTAGGCCATGGCCCATCAGAGAGAATATTTTGTTACTTCCTATAAAAGTGGTCCTTAAACTTTACCAGTAAACCTTCAAGGGGCAAGCCTCTTTAAAATGCAGAATCCTGGGCTACCCACCCCACTACCACTGGAAATTAAAATACACAAAATCCAAGGGAATTTGTATTTTTAACAAGACTCCAGGTAATTGTTGCCAGGGGTCTTCAGGTCACAGTTGGGAAAAGGTCCGAAAACACATGGTAGAGAATCACCTAGGACAATTATTTTTAAAATGCTTATTCCTAGGTCTTACCCTAGACCTTCTGAATCAGAATCTTTGATGGTGTGGCCCAGGAATATGCATTTAAAACTCATTCTCTACTTGATTCTTCTGGAGGCCACAGAGCTCCCTTTGAGAAGTGTTGTTAGATCTCTTAGGTTAATTTCAAGTCCAGTTTAGGCACAGAAGACCTGGAGATTGAAAGAGAGAAAAAAGGAAGGCGCGCCTATCTAATAAACATTGATTTTATAACCATCCCTTCCTAATCCTTAGAATCTGTTCCCAGCTTCTTGCTGATCTGAGCATTTCCTGAAAAATGGCTGAGCTCCCAAGATCAGCCAGCCCTAACACCTTCTAAGGCAGAGGTTCTTAACCAGGGGTCCATGGACCCCTCCTCCTCCAGGGGTCTGTGGAAAGATTTCAGGGAGTCTGTGAGCTTGAATTGAAAAAAAATCAACTTATCTTTATTTTCTCTAACTGAAATCTAGCATCTCTTTCACTTATGAATGTATGCAATAAATTACAGTAGTATTCATTTCATATCACATTACAGTTGTTGAATATCTCGAAAAATCGCTTGTGCTCATCCATACTTGGAAATTACTGTAGTTGTCAGACCCAACGCTAGTTGAGTGTCATAAATCTATCTGCCGCTACATTCTGAGAAGGGGTCCGTGGTTTTCACGTGACTGGCAAAAGGGTCTGTGGAACAAAAAAAGTTAAGAACCCCTGTTCTAAGGTGTTCAGGATTGCTAATGACCCATCTGGTGAGCTCTGATTTGCTGAATAAACACTATCTTTGGGCCCATTAAACAGTAACTGGAACCCCAGGACTAGAAGCGGTGCTTGGAACTGCCTTCCTGGATGCTGGGGCTGTGGTCTCTCTGGGGCCAATCTCGGGTTACCAATCTGCTTCCCCACCCTGCACACTCCCAAAGCCTTGGTGATGCCAGTTTTGTAAAAAATAACCACCAGGCAGATCGTTTTAAAAGGGCACAATGTGGCCGGGTAGAATGAAACAAGTATCCTGAGACACGTGTGGCTTTGCGTCTCAGTCCTTCCTAGGCCTGAGTTTGGACCAGCTACCCAGCCCCCTTGTAAATCCAGAGGAATAATATTGCTGAGAACGGCTCAATAAATGGGGCTTTCCTTTCTTCCTGACTCTGTGCTTCCCTTTTAACCTCTTTGCTTCCTCCTTACTCCACCCCTCACCTTCCCTCCTGCCAATACCCAGACCCGTTTGTAAATTTGGGAAGGCGTCCCTCCTGAGGGAATCTGCCCAGACTACCTCCTCTTACCTGCCTCTCATAACCAGGGCTGCCATCCCTGTCGCCTCTACCTCTTCAAAACCTGCTTCTAGGACTGAAGGGGAACATTTGACGAGCACTAGCCAAGTGCCAGGTGCCACCTGCATAATTTGCACACCAGTTCCGGGGTCAGACAATATGAGTTTGAATTCCATATTATTTCACACAGGATATGTGAGCCTCATCTGTGAAACAGGGCTATCCCTTGAGATTAGTATGAGGGCTTAAAAAAGAGTGCCCAGGACAGTGTCTAGCATGTTTGGTACATAATAGCTATTACTCACCTTTGATATGAATTTATGGGTATCTCCTCTTTTTTTTTTTAAAGATTTATTTTTTTATTTATTACATATCTGCCCCTTTCTGCTTGTTCTTGCTGTGTTCATCTTTTTGAATTCTTCTGTGTCTGCCTGTCTCCCCCCACTGTGGCGACCCACCGAGTCAGCTCACCTCGTGGCGGCTTGCCTAAACAAGGGGATTGGCAGTCCAGGGTGAGGTGTTGCAATTTTGAATAGAGCAGTTAGGGAAGGCCTCACTGAATTCTCAACTCCTAGAGGCCACCCTCAAGTGCCAGGCATGTAACCCTCTCCACATGACAGCTTATATCTTCAAAGCCAGCAGGAGAATGAATGGAGTCTTATACGAATTAATGTAATCATAGGAGTGACTATCCCATCACCTTTACTGAATAATTAAAGTAAGTTAGGGGAGTGGCTGTAGCTCAGTGGTTGAGCACCTGCTTCTCACGTACAAGGTCCCAGGTTCAATCCCCGGTGCCTCTGAAAAAGAAAAAAAATGTTAATCAAAGGAGTAACTATCCCATCATATTCACAGATCCTGCCCACAGTTAAGGGGAGGAGATTATACAGTGTTTATAGGGGGTTGAGGATCTTGGGAAACTGTCCTAGAATTCTGCCTACCCCATATACATTGTAGCTAGAGTTAAGGCCACAGTTGGCTCTTATGAAAGTCACTAGAAAGTCATGAATTGTCACACTTTGCTTGTGGGGTTTCAAGTCTTCTTTGAAAGACTCACAACTTACAAAAGGTAAAGTATTTGCTGGAATCTGAAGTATTATTCTGGACATTTTCAATTCTCTGAGGTTTAGAATGGACCTGTTTTATTTTATTTATTTTATTTTTATTTTTTTAAAGATTTATTTTTATTTATTATACATCCCCCCCTTTTGCTTGATCTTGCTGTGTTCATTTTTTCTCTGCGTTCCTCTGCGTCTGCTTGTCACCCCCCCGCTGGGGCGACCTGCTGAGTCAGCTCACCAGAGCGGTGGCCCACCCGCTCGCAGGGGCTCGCCCTTGCTCGTGGGGGCTTGCCTTTGCCCGTGGGGGCTTGCCTTTTCCCACGGGGGTTTGCCTTTTTGCCAGCAGGGGCTTGCCTTCTCGAGGCGGTCTGCCCGTTGGAGAAGTCTCCGGGGACCGAACCTGGGGCCTCCCATGTGGCAAACCGGTGCCCCACCAACTGGGCCACAGCCGGCCCCTGGACCTGTTTTAGATACCCTAGGAAACTCTATAAAGCTACTTAAACACATTTGAGAGGATTTGCTTACTTTGGGATAGGAATAAGTTTGTTCTATTATTATTTTATCTCTATTTTTTCCTTTCTCAAATATACAGCATTAATGGAATGATCTTAAAAATTAAAAGCATATTAAGTGCACTTCCTAGTCATGAACTGCAGGGGGCGAATTTGGTTTATTGTTGGTATCTTTAACAGGTTTATCATTAGGTGCTTGAGAAGTATAAGAAGTTCTAAATTTTGAAATAACTACTTAAAAAAAAATCCTGAATTTATGTGGACTGATATTTATTGCTTGTGGGGCTGATGTGCATTCCAATTTTAGATTTTGGCTTAAAAAGGACTCTTAATTCTTTCAAGATGACTTTTCCAACTGACTGAAAGGTGATAATTTATTTTTATATCTCCCCAAACTGAAAATGTATGCTTATCATTATTGACTTACATATTTAAGGAAAAGAGAGTTTTTCTTATATGAATACATGGGAGGAAAGGAAGGAAAATTTTTAGACTCCACAGAGCCTTGCATACAGAAAGTATTCAAGGCTGAATTGGCTTGAATATAATTGAATTAAAGCTTGAGATGAAATATGAATCACTGAAATGCATAAAATTAATGGGGATATGGAAAAGATGAACCTGAGATATAAATCTTCAAAATGGAAAAAAAAAAGTAGAGTTGGGTAAGGGGATTGGAAGTAAGGATATGAATGTAAGTGAGGATATGAAATTTATGTCCTTTGATAAATTAAACTAATGAATTCTTTTCATAAATATACCAAAATGTCAGATAGGTAAAATTATTAAAATTCAATTAAAGTTTTATTAAAGCCTTAGCACTGAAATATTTATGTGAAGAATTTAGACAAATTCATGGAATTATTCTTAGATCTAATACTTCATGTCTGTCAAATAGAAGAATTCAAGTGAAGGTGTAAAGGGCTTAGCTCCATGGCAGATGCAGGCTGGTTTGGTGGTTCAGGTCTCAGAGACAGCTAGAGATCCCCACTATTCCTGTTTTTTTTTTCTTGGGGGAAACCTATGCTGTAAAACACTTGCCATACTAATGGCTCAGTATAATGGATCTGACTGTTGCGTTGCCTCCCAAGGAAACAGGAGTTTACCAGTTTGGCACCTGAAGGGCCTTGAATACTAGCTATATCCATTATTTTCTGTTCTGGCAATAATGTATTTAAAGACAGAAATCCACTCAATCTAGTTCAAATAATAAGGATGAGTGGGCAAATGTTATTGCACAAATAATCTCATGGACACAAGAACTACAGTTAGGCCAAGGTCCCAGAGAACTCAAAGGAGGTAGTTCAGGAGTGAAAGAGACCTGGCTTCAAATTTGGCTCTGCGGGGCCGACTGGATAGCCCAGTGGATAGGGCGTCGGCATACCACATGGGAGGCCCCGGGTTCGGTTCCCGGGGACCTCTCCTAGCGGGCAGACCGCCTTGAGAATGGCAAGCCACCATTGGCGGGCCAGAGCCGCCGTGGGCAGGGCAAAAAGCTACCACGGACAGGCAAAAGCCGCCACGGGCAGGGCAGGTCGCCCGCGAATGGAGTGCAGCCAGCCACCCGCGAACTGAAAGCCGGCCGTGAATGGAAGCAGAAGCCGCCCACAAGCGGAGAAAGCCGCGCCTGCGCAGTGACCAAGTCTCGGCGCGTCGCCGCAGCGGGGGGAAGGGGAGATATGTAATAA
>PVKH010040999.1:0-10995 GCA_004027955.1 Chaetophractus vellerosus
TTAGGGTGCAGACAGCTGGGGTGGAACCCTGACTCCACAACTGCACCAGCCGCGTGGCCCCGAGAGGGCCGTTTATCATCTGGTGCCTCAGTTTTCTCACCTATAAATGGGAGATAAGAATCTTTAGCTCAGAGGATTGTTACAAGGATTAAATGGATTAATATCGGTGAAGTGATTTAAATGAGGCTGGCACATAGGAAGGACTGTATGGTTTATTATCGTTTCTACAAGAGTTCTAAAGTCAAACATGAGAATCTTTACATGTTTCTAAGACATAAGTGCCAACTGCAGAAACTCATAATGCAGTTTACTATTATATAATCGGGAATGAGCAGAAGGGGCTGTAAATTACGATGGGATAAGTCGTGTATATATCAGACAAGAGTCCCACCTGAGAAGGGATACTGTGGCAGAAAGAAAGGGGGAAACTAACCCAAAGAGCACATCTGCTTCTCTGCTCAGTTCTTTCATATAACCTATTTTGAGTAAAATGATGTCACTCATCAAATAGTCAAACATATTTTAAAGTCCTAGAAGTTATTTGGAAAGTCCAGTGTAAACTAACAGAAGATGAAATTTTTCCCATCGACTCACCCAATGGGAAGTTTCAATTGGCTCTAAATTTCCTCACAAAAATTTTCCAAATGCTCTTTTGCCCTCCTTCCCCTTTGCTACCAATTTAAAGAAAAGAAAATGGGGTCATGCATTCAACAGAAGAATGTAAGAGGCTGCAAAAATCAGCTGAGAAGGGAAGAGAAGTTTCTGGCTAAATAGATGGTCTCTCAAACCCTAGCTGGAAAGACGAGCAGAAAACTCAGTCTGAGCAGGTGATTGTTTTCGAGGGCCCCAAGCTGGAACGGTTTGTTACAGGGAGGAGCAGACTCTAGAAAAGCAGTTACCCATCTATGACCACAGAACCCAAAATATGTTCAGAGCTCCAGCTACAAGTTTCGTTCTAGGCAGAGGGGGCTCGAGATGGTTATCTCTGTGGAGCGTGGGCAGCGGTCAGCATCGCAGGGCTGCAGGCCCTTGGGGCTGCTAACCCTCAAGCCACCGCCATGAAGGAACCCCAAGTCCAAAAGCAGAGCCAGTGGTTACGATCATGTCTGTCACCGGCATAGCCACAACTGCCGTGCACACTCCCCAGGAAGGCCTGGCGTTCTTCTACCCAGTGTTAACTGAAACAGGCGTGCAGCAAGTTGAATGATCATTCTCCTAAAAAGCAGAGGGCCAAAGGCACAGTCAGGACATCCAAATCAACTCGTCATGAGCCTCTTGAAGGTAGGAACCAGGGACTATCCATTGCTCTGTCCCCAGAACATAGTCCAAGTAACTGGCACAAAGTAGGTGCTCAGAGTTTTTAACTTATTGAATGAATGAATGAATGGGGAGGAAAAATCTCCATGCCACACAGCTAACAAAGCTGAAACCCTATTGAAAAGATCAGGGCTTATCAAACTTTGTGGTCTCAGGACATCTTTGTACACTTAAGAATTACTGAGATTCACGCAATGGAAGAAATTACAAAATTATGTGGAGCCAGGGGCCACTGGACGCTTTGGGGGCAGGGAGAGGGAAGGGCAGTTGTAATACGGGGGCTTTTTTGGGACTTGAGAATTATCCTGGGTGACATTGCTATGGAGGATATAGGCCATTTTATATCATCACGTATCATGCAGAACTGTGTGGGAGAGAGGGTGGTCTACAGTCTGAACTGTAGTCCATGCTTAGTGGCAAAGCCCCAAAATGTGTCTATCTATTGCAGGTGATGTGCCACACTGATGAAGGATGTATATGTGGGAGGTTGTGGGAGGTGTGGGAGGTGGGGCATATGGGTACTCCTAAAATTTCTGTGTAACATTTATGTAATCAATGTATCCTTAAAAAAAAATGATTAAAAAATTCAAAAAAAAATCATAATTTAAAAAAAAGAATTATTGAGGACCCCAATGAACTTTTATTTATGTGACCTATATATATATATCTCAATATTTACAAAATTAGACATTTTAACTGAGAAACTTTTAAAACCCAAGAATGCTCAAGCACACATTCCATTAGCCAACAGAGCAATGATGTCACTACATATCACATAGTCTCCAACATGTGCCACTGTACGCTCATGAGAGAATGAAAATGAAAAACGCAAATAACATCTTAATTTTATAATGAAAACAATGTGGGTCTGAAAGAGACTCAGGAATTGTCAAGTCCCTGGACTACACTCCGAGAAGCACTTGAATAGATTACTTCTTGGAAGGTTGAGAATCAGAGGGTCAGAAATTAAGAACTTAATCTTCCTGCCAAATGCAGCCTTTTTTTTTCTTTGAACAGGCATTAGCCTTATGCCATGAGGTCAGGAAAGGGCTGGCGAGAGCCTAATTGGCGTGCAGATGAAGTCACTGGGAATTGAGAGTAAAAGGTTCAAACGTAAACCAAGCTTCCGGCAGGTAGAGGTTCACATTGCTGAAGATGAACTGCAGTTGTGGAAAGTGCAAGACTGGGACATCTTGATTGGAAGATTGGAAAAGTCTGTTCAAGATGGATATGCCTTAGGCCCTTGAGGGTTTGAAAGGGTTTGATGCACTTTTGCAAACCAGTACCCCGCCAACACAAGTCGCCATCCCTTTTGAGAATTCAGCTGCTCTAGCACAGGGAATGCCATTGCGCTAGGCATTTTACATATGTTCCCTTGATCAGTTCCCAAAAAAGCACGAGGCTAAGTACTAGCTCCATTTTACAGAAGTGTTAAGTAAGTGTCTGCAAAATTAACCTAATCACGATTAAACAGCTGGTAGGGGTTGGAGAGGGGTCCCAACACAGTCATTTATGATTCCAAAATACATACTCTTTCCACTATACCACTCTATAGCACACTATCTTCTTAAAATAGATAAATATATATATACACTATATAATACATATATATTTATCACTGGCCCATTGGAGGAGACTCCTTGCCTTGATTTCGCAGAGATGGAAAACAAGCTCATGTTCATAATTCTCTGTGCCAATTAACTCTGATATTTTTGGTGGCATTTCTTCTTAACATAATTTTATAAAGTGGGACAAGAGAGTGGCCGCTCAATGTTTTGAAATCGGAAATAATATTTTTTAAATTTTAGAGACATTAAGTGGCAGAGCTAATTCCTGAACAGTGTAAGGTCTTGTACGAGGTGGGCACTTCTGGGGCTGGAATCACTGCTTGCACATTTACACAACCCAGTGCCCTGCATGGGCCCAAGACACGGGAGACAGTCAATATATAGCTGTTGAATTGCATATTTACTACATGTATTACATATATGACATACACGCACACATATGTATATAGGTCATCTTTGATTTGAGTTATTTTTTCCAGATTGCATTAGAACCACACTGAAGGAAGACTATACAAATCACTATTAAAGTTGTAAGGTCAATGAAGAGGTTGTAGGGCCATAATAGATTTACCTTTCTCCTTTAACTATTTTAGGTACATTTATTTTATGATGAACAGGTAGCATATATTGAGCCCTTCTATGTGCCAGGGCCATTCGTAACAGTGATGACTCCAAGTACTGCTTGCTTGCTGGTTTAGAGCTTCCTCATAAATTAGCAACAAATGCCTGGTTTCAGGATATAGATGAGAGAGTAGTTTGTACAGAGAAGAAAAAAAGACACTCATGCTATTCTAAAATATGAAAAAAATGTAGCCTTTTCTCACAACTGCTAAGACAGAGTTTCCCTGCAGAACATCCTTCCAGAACCTCAGCAAGATTAGGGTCCATTAACACATTGTCAGATAAACTCTTGTCCAACAGATATTATTGAATCAGAAAGTGAGATAGAGCAGAGAGAGGGGACAGGGCAAAACAGAAGAGAACAATCTTGAGCTATTGTAAATAAGCCATTTATTCACAATTGTAAGCTAATGTGAATAAACACTAGCTATGCAAAATAAGAAAGAGAAAATTGGGCTCACAAATAACCACTCAACAGCATTTCTTGAACACTCCTAAAACTAGAAAGGAAATAAATTAGGCCCTTAAAACAAAACAAAACAAACACCTCAGGTCAAAAATCAGCCTCCATTTCCTAACTTCGATCACTCAGGCCCCTTACTGCTATCAGCCTGTTATTTCGATGCCATCGTTCTTTCTGTTTTCTTTCTCTTTGATTCAGAGATTAGCTGAACATATGAATGCATATATTTCCCACTTCCTGCCCACACACTGTTATCCAAATTTCTTCAAGGTCTCACAGTGAAACACAAGGCAACTTCTCTAAACACCAAAAAAACGATGCCTTTTTCTTAGTCCTCTCTTCTGTACCTTCTGTGATCATTTTTTGTTATAATTTATGAGTGAGTTAAGTGCCTTCATTCATTCAACTTATTTTTGTTTATCTTTGTTTTAGGTACTGAGGCAGAAAAGAACCTGGCCTTCAGGGAGCTTGCACTTTAGTTGAAAGGGACAGATAATTAACAAGGGAACAAAACATTACAATACCTTCAGACAGGGACAGCTGCCCTGAGTAAGATAAGGAAAGGCAATGGGTTAGACTAGCCTTATATGATGTCAGGCACTCTAGAACAGGGATTCTTAATCTATTTTGTTCCATGGACCCATTTGCCAGTCAGGTGAAAACCACTGACTCCTTACTAAGTCCACACTATACTGTGTTTTATTTAATTAATATATCACACCAGCATCCGCACATCCCCACAAGAATAATGTTTTTTTTTTTTTAATTTTAATTCAACCTCATGCACCCCTTGTTAAGAACCTCTGGTCTAGAACCAGAATGGTGAGACAAAGCAGGCTATGTGTCAATTTGGGGTAAGAACACTCCAGGAGGAATGGAATATATAGAAACTTTGGGGCAGGAACAAGCTTGGCATGTTCAAAAAAAGTAAAAGAAAGCCTAAATGGCTAAAGTGCAACCTAAAAAAATTAGATGAGGGAGAAGAAATAGCTAGAGGCCAGTTTATGTAGGGCTTTGTAGGAAATTGGAGTTCACAGTAGGGACAATAGAAGGCTATGGGAATATTTTCAGCAAAGTAGTGATAATATGTGACTTACCTCTTAGAAAACTTGGAAAGTTTTGGCTATTACTTTTAAGAAATACACAACCTGGCCCCCAAATCTGCCTTGAATGTTATTATTGCTACATAGGCTACGTGGAGATAGAGGAGAGGCTGGCAGGAGGTCTATTGGAAATTCCATTTTAATAGATTTCTGATTCTATCCAAAAAAATTAACTCTAGTCTCATCCATGGTTTGGTATATGTTAAAAATCTGTTTGGGAAAGAGAATTGTGGGAAGATGTCAGAGTAGGAAGCTCCAGGAATTCATCCCTCTACCAGAACAACTACTGAATAGGCAGGAAGTGTCTGAATCAACTACTTTGAAACACTGGAGTCCAGTAGAACACTATGCAACATCCAGGGAAGAGTAGGAGGAAAAGTTTGGTAAATTACACTAAACACCAATAGATTGCTCTCTCCACATGGCCAGTTAGCATCACCCTGCTTCCACTCTTAGAGCAGGCAGCAGTGAGGTCTGACCCCTGGCATAGCTTGCTATTGCCACTAAAGGACGTGAAAATCTATTTCCCCAAGATCCAGGTGAGCATGGGCCAACAGCCGATCACAGCTCTTGATTAGCTACTTCAGCTTACTGCAGGTCAAGTTCTGAGGGCAGCCATTGTTGCAACCCACCCCAGACAAAGGTGGTGGCCAGCACTTGAAGACAGTACACTTCCTCAGAGCAATGGAGGAGAGTTAAATGGCAACACTTGCTGGGCAGGTCAAGAAAGTGTAGCTTTGGAGAGTCATGCAAGAAGCTCCTGGTGTTTTTCCTGGCCCCTCCCTCTTTCCCCCTTCACTAAAGTTTGGAGGCTGCTGAGCTCCCTTTGTGGATTCCTCCCCTTGTTCTGGCTGGGAAAGACTGACTTAGGAGACTCCTCTTGTCCCTGACATGCTTTCTCCATCCCCGAATTTGCCCTCCAGGAAAAAGTAGCTTTAGAAAACCAAAATAGAGAAAGAAACAATAGACAACCTGGGGTTAAAGCTCACCTGCTTTAAGCCCAGCACTGGAACATTTGGGAGAGGGAGAAGTTCTGTCTTCAGGGAAGTAGAAGGAGCATTCACACTCTTGCGAACAGGGGGACCCCTAAGACCCCCTAAGACCACTAGCAAGCACAGGCACAATACAAGACACAGTTCCAGAAAAGTCAGGAAGGACCCTGCACAATGCATTCACCTTAGGTGGACCTTCCTGATAGGAGGGCTGACACTCAAGAAAATCTCTGGCATATCACCAGCTGGTTATAAATTCAAGAAACAGACAACTCAGAGTTAAAAATTTTAAATATTAAAATGTATAGTGCACAAAAAATAAAATAAAATAATAAAATATACAGTGTGCAAAAAAATTATTACAAGACAAAGAAACAGGAAATTATGACCCCCAAAGGAAAAGAATAAAAATCCAGAAAACATCAACAAAAATGATCAGACTGTGGACATACCACACAAAGACTTAAAATAAAAATTGTTCTTCAGTATGCTCAAGAAGTTGAAAGAAAATATGAAGAAAGAACTAAAGATATCAGGAAAAAATTGAAGGGCAATATGAGAATCTCAATAAACAGAAATTTTAAAAGAAACCAAACAGAACTACTAGCATTGGAAAAACCTCAATAACTTAAATGAAAAATTTCCAGGAGGTTTCAAGAGCAGATTGGAGTGAGAAGAAGATAGAATCAGTGAACTCAAAGACAAGACAATTGAAATAAGTCAGGTTAAAGAGCAGAAAGAAAAAAGAATTATTCAAAGTTAAAATAGCCTAAGAGATCTCTGGCACACCAACAAGCATACCAATGTATGCATTATGGATGTTCCAGAAAGATAAGAAATAGAGAGGCCAAAGGAATGTTCAAAGAAATAATGACAGAAAGCTTCCCAAACTTAGTAAAAGATGTGCCTATGCACATCCAAAAAGCCCAGATAACACCAACCAGGATAAAATTGAGAAAAAAAATGCTCCTGGTCACAAACTGTCAAGTGCAAAGGACTAGGAGAGAACTCCAAAAGTTGCAAGAGAAAAGCAACGTGTTATGAACAAGAGAGTCCCAATTAGATTAAGTGCCAATTTCTCATCAGAAACCACAGAGGCAAGAAGGCAGTGGGTTGAAATACTCAAAGAGCTGAGAGAATATAATTGCCAACCAAGAATTTTATATTCAGTAGCTATACCAATATCAGATACAAATATACTGCAAGTCAAAAAAAAGTTAAGAGGGACAAAGACAGTCATTATATACTGAGAAAGGGGTCACTTCAACAAGAAGACAATTATAAATATGTATGCACCTAATATCAGAGCCCCAAAATATATGAAGCACATACTGACAGATTTGAAGGAAAATTGGACAGTTCTACCTTATCAGTAGGAGATTTTAATACACCACTCTCAATAATGGATAAAACATCTACCAAAAGATTAGTAAGGAAGTACAAGACTTGGATAATCCTCTAAACCAATGAGCCCTAACACACATATATATAGAACACTTTACCCAACTACAATAGAACAGACTTTTTTCTCAAATACACATGGTCATTCATGATAGAACATAACTTAGATAAGAAAACAAATCTCAATAAATTAAAAAATATTGAAATAATACAATATATCTTCTCTGACCACAATAGAATGAAATCAATAATAGAGGGAAAAATGGAAAATGCACAAATATATGAAAATTACACAGTATACTCTTAAACAAACAATGGGTTAAAGAGGAAATCACAAGGAAAATTGGGAAATACCTTGCAATGAATGAAAATGAATATATAAAATATCAAAATTTATGTATGTGATGCAGCAAGACAGTGCTGAGAGGAAAAGTTAGAGCTCTAAAAGCTTACATTAAAAAGAAGAAGAAGAAAGATTTCAAATAAGAGCACCTAATATCAAAATTGGAAGAACTAGGAAAAGAAAAGCAAATTAAATTCAGATAGAGAAGAAGGGAAGTACAACAAAAATTAGACCAGAGATAAATGAAATAGAGAATTTAAAAAATAGAAAGGTTCAACAAAACCAAAAGTCAGTTCTTGGGAAAGCGTGATACAATTAACATATCTTTAGCTAGGCCAACAAAGAAAACAGAGCAAGGACACATATGACTGAAATCAGAAATGAAAAGGGGGCCTTACTACCTACCCCATTCAAATAAAATGAATATAAGAGGATACTATTAATTACTATACACCAACAAATTAGATAACCTGAATAAAATGGGCAAATTCCTAGGAATACACAAACTACCTACACTGACTCAAGAAGAAACAGAAGCTCTCAAAACTTTTTGAAATTAAACAACAATGAGTAGTAAAGAGATTTAATCAGTCATCAAAAACCTCCCAACAAAGAAAAGCCCAGGACCAGATGGCTTCACAGGGGAATTTTCCAAGAATTGACATCAATCCTACTCAAACTCTTCCAAAAAAAATTGAAAAGGAGGGAAAACTGCCTGATTTATTCTATGAGACCAACATCACCCTCATACCAAAGCCAGATAAAGATACCAAAAAAAATGATCAATATCTCTTATGAATAAAAAGGAAAAATCCTCAGCGAAATACTAGCAAACTGTATCTAACTCATTAGAAGTATATAACATGATAAAATGAGATATAGCTCAGTATGCAAGGGTGGTCTAGCATAAGGATATCTGTTAATATAACACTCCACATTAATACAATGAAAGAAAAAAACTACATAATGATCTCAATTGACAAAGTAAAGATATTTGACAAAATCTAGCACCTCCTCTTGATTAAAAAAAATTTTAGAATACTAGGAATAAAAGGAAATTTCCTTGACATGATAAAAGGCACATGTGAAAAACCCACAGCTAATATCATACTCAATGGTGAAAGACTCAAATCTTTCTCTCTAAGATATGGAACAAGACAAAGATAGCTACTGTCATCACTGTTAGTCAACATTGTAATAGAAGTTCTAGCCAGAACAATTCAGCAATAAAATAAAATAAAATAAAATAAAATTCATCCAATTTGGAACAAAAGAAGTAAAACTTTCCCTCTTTGCAGATGACATTACCCTATGTACAGAAAATCCTGAAAAATCTACAACAAAATTCCTAGAACTAATAAATGAACTCAGCAAAATGGTGGCATACAAGTCACTACTGAAAAATCAGTAGTGTTTCAATACACCAGCAATGAACAATTGGAAGGAAAAAATTCCACACACTAGCAATTAAAATAATCAAATATCTATAGATAATTCTAACCAAGGATACAACAGGCATGTACACAAAAATACTGCCAAACACTGCTAAAAGACACGAAAGAAGATCTAAGCAAATGGAAATACATTTTATGTTCAAGTATTAGAAGACTAAATATTAGTAAGATGTCAATTCTCTCAAAGTGATTTACAGATTCAACACTATCCCAATCAAAATTCCAAAAACTTTCTTTGCAAAAATGGAAAAGCCAATTATCAAAATTATTTGAGAGGGTAAAGGGCACCAAGTAGCCAAAGTCTTCTTGAAAAAGAAGAACAAAGTCAGAGGAGGACTCATTTCTCGATTTTAAAATTTATTACAAAGCCACAGTAATTAAATCAGCATGATACTGGCACCAGGACATACATATTGACCAATGGAATCTAATTGAGAGCTCAGAAATCTACCCTCACATTTGACAAGGGAGCAAGGACTACTTAATTGGGAATGAATAGTCTCTTCAACAGTGCTGGGAAAACCAGATTTCCACTTGCAAAAAAATGAAGGTGGATCTCTATTTCACACCATTTACAAAATTCAACTCAAATTAGATCATAGACCTAGATATAGGCCCCAGAACTGTAAAACTCCTGGAAGAACATGCAGGGAAGCAGCATCAAGACCTTGTGTTAGCCAATGGTTTCTTAAACTTTACACCCAAAGCACAAACGACAAAAGAAAAAAAATAGATGAATGGCACCTCATCAATATTAAGCACTTTTGCACCTTAAAGGACTTTATCATGAACATAAAATGACAACAAACACAAAGGGAGACAATATTTGGAAAACACATATCTGATAAGGCTTTAATATCTAGCATATATAAAGAAATCCTTCAACTCATCAGCAAAAAGACAAACATCCCAATCCAAAATCTGGCAAAAGACTTGATTAGACATTCTCCATAGAAGATGTACAAGTGTCCAAAGAGCACATGAAAATATGTTCAACATTGTTAGACATTAGGGAGATGCAAATCAAAACCACAATGAGATACCATTTCAGAAACACTAGAATGATTACTTTTTTTTCAAATAACAAGTGTTAGAGAAGATATTTAGAAATAGGAACACTCAGTCTTTGCTAGTGGCAATATAAAATTGTGCAGCCACTATGGAAGACAGATTGGCAGTACCTCATAAAGTTAAATATAAAATTACCATGTGATCCAGCAATCCCACTTGTAGATATATATCCAAAGGAATTGAAAGCAGGGACTCAAACAGATATTTGCACACTATATTCATAGCAGCATTATTCACAATTGCAAAAACATGGAAGCAAACCAAGTGTCCATCAATCAATGAATGGATAAACAAAATGTGGTATATACACACAATGAATATTATTCAGCCATAAAAAGGAATGAAGTTCAGATACATGAGACAACATGGATGAACCTGGAAGACATCATGCTGGGCGAAACAAGCCATTCACAAAAGGAAAAATACTGCATGATCTCGCTGGTATGAAATAATTAGAATAAGCAAACTCATATAGGTAACCAGGGGATGGGGTAAGGATAGGGAATAGACAGATAAGGCTTAAAATATACAGAATTTCAATTTAGGATGATAGCAAAATTTTGGTAATGGATGGGGGTGACAGTAGCACAACATTGTGAATGCAATTAATGGGTTTATTTGAATGTGGTTAAAAGAGGAAATTTTATGTTATATATATATAT
>PVKH010041000.1:0-10990 GCA_004027955.1 Chaetophractus vellerosus
CCCAGGCTTCCATTCTCAATCTAGTCCTCAGTATCCTAATTTAATCTCAGTAACTCGTTGTAACATGGATTCTAGTATTTGTCCTTCATCACCCTGCCCCCAGAAGTACAGCATATTTGTCATAACGTGGCTTAATGAATTAAAATGGAGCTAGTGGGGAGAAGGGCAATGCCAAACATCCACTTGCCTTGGAGCAATGAACCTTCCATACTCTCTCACGCTATGAGAACTTATATGTCATGGGTCATTTTGAGACATCAGCAATTTCTTGGTCCTTATACTTTATTCAATACCTTTATCATCAGTTGAATCTTCTTTGTGCAAAACTGGCAAGGAACGTTCAAATGACTATCTTGCTGGGAAAGTTTTCTTTTATTTCCTTTGCCTGGAATTTTCACTAGTGGAGGGGGCAGTCGAGATCTCTTGAATTTCTGGGGTACAAATTTAGAGATCTATTCCATTTGGCAACTCTGAAGTATTCAAAATGATGTAGAAGCTCTGTAATACTTCCTGAAGTTATCAATTTCCCTAATTTTCCCTGTATATGTGGTCTTCTTTGAATGCTCCTGAGATTATATAGCTGCATTTTAGCCTGGATACTACTGCATTTTATTAATTAAGTCATCCATATTTTCACATTCTAACTTCTGTGAAATTGAAATGTCTTATGTTTGATGGTGCATCATATTTTGATTGCCAGTATTTTTTTGATCTTGATGTTACATAAAATAAATGTTCCATTTTACAAAGTTATCTTAGATTCAAAGAGCTATTATACACTTTTTTAAGAGCAACTTCAAAGAACTCTTATCTTTCAAATCTAGAACTGCAATAAGAAATCACAATGCTGTTCAACTGTGCGTTCTGGTCTGCAAATCGGGAACAATTGAAAGTAAAAGGAATTTAGAATAAATAAATGAATGAAAAACAAAAGTATTTATAAAACATAAAGTTTCAATTTATTCTCTTTTACTATGAACTGCTGGTCTAAGAGATTTTGCTTCCTTTTAAGCCTGCTCCAAGTGTCCATAATAAATGAGGTTTCTCTTTGCAAATGGTAAGTCATGGTAGTCAAATAATCGGTGATTTTTGGACTGGACTTCCAAGCCATTAATCTCCACTTCCAAGAAAAAAAAACACATCTGGAATTGGATCGATGCATCCGATCTGATAAATTTCCGTACTGGTGAAAATGCCTGAAATTCTGAATCAGCCGTGCCATGACTTAGTTATACTAGAGCCAATACACCAATACTTTATACATTAGATTATCTTAATAGATTATTATATACACAAAGAGCTTGGTATTGCTCTCCACTGATTTGCTAGGTTCTCTAGATATTTCATCTTTATTGGGGTTTTTGCTTGCCTTTGAATAGTTACGAGAGAAGGATGTGGGCCTTGCAATGTTTATTGAGCATAACCACCCTGAATGGCTATTGACTAAGCAGAAACGGAAAACGGGAACCAAAGAATAAAATCCCATCAACACAGTGAAATCTGTTCTACCCTCTCTATATCAACCTCATGTGTTGACTTTGGCAGCAGTGATGAACTTTGTCATTGCAATAAAGTTCCCGAAATTGACTGCATATCACTTCTTTCACAGGAAAACGTCTGCAAGAGTATTTATCTTTCTATAAACAAGAATACTTTTATTTTTCCAAATGACATATCAGACATATCTATCTGTATTTGCAATATGCATTATTAGCCCATCACAAAAATCTCTGGACACGTGCACATAATTAAAACATTATTCATAAATTTAAAAATATACTAACTGGAGAAGCAGGCGTAGTTTTTTCTACCTCAGAACATTTCACTGTACTTTTGAAAGAATCTCATTTGGTTGAACCGGACTGTTTTTAAACTTTATTTTGGGGGAATTTAGTTAAAACTTTCCATTCTTAAGCTTGATTCAATAGACTTTGCAGCTCAAATCTTTGAATACACACACATATACTCACCCCTACTATATTTCATATATCTAAGTTGAGATTTTTTCATATTTTTAATATTATTGGAATTGGATGCATCTTATAATTGATGGCAAGTCATCATATAATTGGCAGTGCTTTTCTTTGTAGTAAAAAATAATGTGCAATCAATGTTATCTTAGATGAAATATGCAATAATAATGTTGCGTATCATTTGTTGTTTTCATTATCTAAAGCACTGTTTAAAGCACATTATATACCTTATTTACTCTTCACAAGGACAGGCAGACATTATGAAATAGTTGTTACAGATAAGGAAACTAGGGCCTGGGGTATTTGTGTATAACATGCCCATCCCACTGACTGTGATATGTATGTTGTGGTTAGGATTTGCGTCAACTATGCCTGATGCCAAAGCTTGATTTTTCACAGGTGCATAATGAACCAACTTAAAAAACACTAATTAATATTCTCGTCTCTCCAAAAGACTGCATTTGGAAACTATTGCAATTTCTGTAAAGCACTCTTACCACCATCATAATGTTAGATTAAGAATGGCAGCATTAGATGGTAAAACTTATCTAACTTCCTGTAAAGCATCAGCCTATTCAGCCAAATGAGCTTGTCTTCCTTCAATTTAGATTTGGTGTGGAACTCCTTTGGGCCAAGCACAGAGTTGAGTAAATACTGGGGGCATGTGATGAGGAAAAAGGGATTCAATTTAGGGAGGCTTAGGAGCAAGCCCTGAATTAAGAGTAAGAATCAGCAGAACCTTTGGTTCTGAAGGTAGACAGAACTGACTTTGGGTTCCAACTTCACCACCTAATTGTGTTGGGGCTTGCTGCATAACTTGTTTGAGCATCAATTATATTAAAATGAAAATAGAGCCTGCCTTGCAAGTTTTATGCAAGGACTGAATGACATAAAGGCTACAGTAAGGACAATAAATATGGGATATTTATTGTTGTCCTAATCTGTTGCAGCTATCCATCACTTTTTGAGTCCCATATCCCATTCCACATGAACACAGCAATTCTGGTATAGAAAATATGTGAAAATGCTCTTCTAGGCACCATAGATGATTAAAAAAATAATAAAATAACATTTATATGCTTGAAAAAATTACATGTGGTTAAATTTCTGCCAAATCAATTATTTTGCCCATTTAATCCATCCAATTTGGTGTATTATAGAAAGCAATGAATTGACATTTTCATTTTTTAAATGAATAGGTTGTCTTATTTTATAAACTATAAAAGCCAAATTGGTCTAAGTAATTGCTCTGGACTAACCCCAAATATTGCCCCTTTCTCCAGATGAGTCATCATGTTGACATCAGCAATTTATCCTTGTAACACTGACTGGTTAGATGTTCAATTTCATTTCTTCTCTTCTTTAAATGAAGGCTGCTCTTTCTGAACCTTTTGGAATCTTCTACATTTTATCCTGCCATTTCTTTCCAGATGTTTTTGCTATACAAAATTCCCATGCCTGCTATATTGTTGTCCATACTGGAACTATCTCCAAATTTCCCTGAAAATTAATCCCAAACACCATAAATTGGTTTCTCTTCATCTTCAGAGGCAGTTAAGATCAAACACTCTAAAGCCAGACTGCTGGGTTAAAATCCTCCTTTGCTGTATGATTGTGAGCAAGTTACTTCTTGTTGCCTACGATTCCTCATCTGTGAAAGAGGGTTCTTAACAATAGAACCTACCAAGAGGGTAGTCAGGATGATTTAATGAGTTAATTTGTATAAAATGTTTAGAATAGTCTTGACACTTAGAAAATGTTTTATAAGTATTTGCCATTATTATTACTATTTGTAATCTCTCACCCTGGGGTTTTGATGCTGTCAGATGATTTTTCATAAGTTTGCCATTCCAAGTAATTAGATGATGTGAAGCAGGGAGAGCACATGTAGGACACAGCCAGAAAAGAAAGTGATATAGCTAGGATAAGATGGGAAAGTCAAGAAAAGTTAGAGAGGACAGCATTTTCAATAGATGGGAATCAATAGACTCAGCAATAAGAAAACAGATAGCTAGAAAGGCATACGGGAAATGATAGCTGGAAAAGCATCAGTACTCAGCATTGGGATGGCAGCTTTTATTCAGTGATAGTATGGTAAGAGAGATTTCAAAGTTCAAAGGAGTGTAGATGTAGGTGGCAAGGCAGCAGCAGGAATTTGGACCAAAAAAGAATGGGGAGTGGCAAAACTTTGTTAGAATATTGGAAATAAGCATGAGTTTGAAAGAGCAGTGGAAAGTGTCCTTAGAGAAGGACGGATCAACACTGTGGCAGGGAGAGAGGATTTAAGTCAAATTCCTCAGGAGATTACCAATAGGAAAGAAGAGTTTTCCTTTTATTTTTGAAGAAAGGTTGGAGAGGGGGTGAATGAGAGGAGAGAACTAAAGAGAGCTAGGCACCATGAGCTACTGGACAGGTAGTAAGGCCTCTCTCTTCCCAGGCCTCCCAAGAACCAGGGGCATAACCCCAGGCAAGCTTCCAACATCACCGGGCTACAATTATCTGTAAGGCCATTTTCATCTCAAATTCTCAATCATGATATATGCTGAGATGAAGTTTGGGTGGGTGAGAAGTTATATATGTTAGTTAAATTATGATCTCAGAAGAAGAAAAGTCCAGGTTGATTCTACACACTGATGAAAATGAATGAACCAATATTACACAGAGGGACATGCTAAAGTGAGGGAAGTCAGACACAGAAGACATCATTCTGCATGATTCCGTTTAGATGAGGTTCAAAAACAGGCAAAACTGAACTCCCGTGATAAATGTCAAAAGAGTGGTTACTTTCCTGGGAGGGAACATTTTGGGGTGCTAGAAATGTGTCCAATCTTGATAAGGGTAGGGTTTAACTGGGTGTGTCCATAGGAAAAAGTGAAAGAGTTGTACTCCTAAGATTTGTGCACATTACTGTTGTAAAGTTACGGTTGTACTTCAATTTAAAAAGCAAAACAAAAGGAAAGTTCTAATTTTAAAAAAAGTTCAAGGGCATCAGCTCAAAATAAAAAGTAGGGTCAGAAAATGAGGGCCTTATGGACAAGGCAATTTCTATGGGGATGGTGCTTGGGTCAGTGAGAGGATTGAATGGATTGTTGTACAGCAGGTACATGGATATGTTAACTGGTTTATATAATAAATTTGCATGAATTTTTACAAAGATGCTCCATGTGCACTTGACATATAAGACACAATTATCTCCAAAAATTCTCTACTAAGTCCTGATGCTTCATGGAGGACCCTCAGGGTCACTTTATGGGGTGAAGAGAGGGATACCCATCAGCCTGTGCCCCCGCCTTGTCCTGCCCCACATTTCACTGCTATTCCGGCCCCTTCCTGGCTCCTTCCCGGCCCCTGCACTCATCAGCCAGTGCAATTCTATGTTCTCCTGTTTTCTAAGTTGTGGTTCTCCTATAAGAGTTAATATGTAAAACAGGATTTCACTGCTTAAAAATGTTAAAAATTATAGTAGAAAGATATACATAGCTTATGTATCTAAAATTTAAGAACAAAAACAGAGCCAATAGAAATTGTTATCGAAGCCCTACAAATAACTGTAACTGAGAATCAGCAGAAAATTCAAAGTATGTTTACACTTTTCTTCATAATTGTTCCAAACTAAAGGTCCTGTTCTTGCTATTTGGTGTTGCAAACACGAGGGGGTATAGTGCCTGTCTCAGGGAGTTTACAAACAGTGAAAAACGGGCCCTCAAGTTGAGCCACAGTGCTTCTGATCTTCCAAGACTGCAGATTCAGGGTGAAAGAAGAGTTACATATTCACTATACTGTATATTATTTCTGACTCCTGGTTCCCCTATAGGAAAAGTATTGCTTTAACTCTACTCTGTGCCAGGAAAGTTTCTACCTTTTGTTGAGTTTCTAGAGCCCTGACAACATGTAAAGAGAGCTGGACGGACAATGTGGTTTCATCAAGGTTTTATGGAGCATTTGTCCGACTCTATTTCCTTATTTATGCAGTGGGGGTGGGGGGGGGTGTCGGTGATGCTCATTGTTTTTACGGTTACTCTAACCATGTATCCCACCAACTGGAGTTTCCTGTTTTCTCCACCTTTGACAGCTACCTCTGCTTCCTCACCCTGCATGTTCATTCTTCTCTCCATCTGTTCAACTGACTTTTATGACACTCATCAGGCATTTGTTTTCATATCATTCCAAATTTAAATATTGTTCATTGTTTTTGTGCTTACTCAGGACTCACGTCTATCATCAGCACTGTAACTGCATGTTGTATGCTGGTCTTTGTCCTTCATGAGGTTTCCTTTTCCAAGGACCTAGTGGATATTTGAAAGCTCCCAATCAAGAACGTTGGCAGCCTTTCATTGTGGGAGGTGTTGTGTGTGTGTGTGTGTGTGTGTGTGTGTAAGAGAAAAAGAGAGAGAGAGAGAGAGAGGTTGTCCAGTTGCTTCCTAAAGTACCTACCATGATTAATGATGCTATCCACCTTTTATATTTTTCCTTCTTATATACCTTGGCATCTTTAAATAAAAAAAACTGCTTCAATTAAAATGAACACGTTTAAAATAAGACATTTAAAAAATCTAAAATCGTTTCAGTAACATTTTAATTTTCCATTAAAAATTCCAATGCAAGTTGTGTGTACAGATGTAGCCCCTCTTTGTCCCCTTCTTATAATTTTAAGAATCTCTGTATTTTTAAAATTTCAACTTTTACAAATAGACTTGTTACTGCCTAATCAAAATCAGGGAAAAAAATCTCTACTTGGTACATTTGTAGTATGAATTATTTTTCAAAAGCTGGCCATGTTTTTAAGCTGTGATAGTATAAATTTATGTTCTAATGAGTAAAGTGTTTTAGAGGATCAGATTAGTGAAACATTGAGCAGCTGCAATAGCACACCACATTCCTGAACTTCCCACACAAATGTTTCCATGCACTTTAGTCCATTCCAAAACTTCAGATTTCCTATAGCCCCATGAGGAGACTCCTGCCACCATTCTTTCCTGATAAGCTCCAGATACATTTATTTTACTGTCTCACTTTTTCAATAAAATGGAATTAGAAGGAAATAGGGGGTTCTTGGCTTTTATAATTTATTATCCTTTAGAGGATTAATGTTTGTACTTTTTAGCTGCAGAAACCTTTGTTCAAACAAAACATTATACTACAGCCAAGTGCAGAAAACAGATAAATGTTCAGTTCCTCCAGGTGAATTAGGGTGGGCACACAAAACTCTGGCTGCCGGGCCCATCCTCACCTGACAGCGGCGCCAGGGAGGACATTTCAGAGCAGTTGAGAATCTGTTAATTTAGAGCAGTAGTTCTCAAGTCTGGCTGTCCATTCGAATCAACTGGGGAGTGTCTTAAAATTACCCATGCCCAGACTCTAACCTTGAGAGTGTGATTTAACTGATATGGTTGAGGGCCCAGAAAATTGTTTGTTTTCCCAGCTCTCCAGGTGACCTAACATGCAGCTTCAGTTAACAACTACTGCTTTAGAGCAGTGCTTTTAAAACGTGAGTGTGCATCAGAAGCACCTGGGAGCTTGTTAAAACCCAGGTGACCAGACCCTACTTCCACAGTTTCTGATTCTGCAGGTGTGGTGTGGGGCCTGAGAACTTGCATTTCTAACAAGATTCCCAGTGATGCTGATACTTCTGGCCTTGAGGAAACGTTTTGAGAACGAATGCTTTGGAGAAATGTGAAATTGGCCAGGATTAGGCAATTTCTGTTCTAACATCATACATCCATGAGGCACTTGAGGCCAGTCACAGTCCCCCGGAGAAGAAACTGTCGGGGCTGGGTACATGTTACCAGCCAGTGAAGAAATGAGACAGAAGGAAATGACGGGCCCATTCCTTGTCCCTGCTTATCCTACTCAGGGAGCACTGGGTCTTGAACAGGGAGAAGGAAAGAGTTGTTGGAGCCAGACCACATCTCCCACACTCCAGGCTAGTCTCAGAGTCCCAGTTCAAAACTGCTGGGGCAAGGATGGTGGGGAGGTAAGCGATGAGATCTAAATGACTTGTCTTTGAAGTTTTAAACAGGATTAAATTTTAATAATCAGAAGGGGTTGGAAAATTATAGAATTGACTCAAGATGTTGTGAAGAGATGGGAAAGTGAGACTAAAGAAAAAAAGCAGGGACAAGTTGTGACTCGAGAAAAATTAAGGTGTTTCATGATTATATTCCACTTAGATTTATTCTCATTGGAACTCGCCAAAAAACTGGTAAAAATGATCACAAAAATAATACATAGCTAACATTTCCTGCGCACTTAAAATGTACCACACTAATGCAAATTGTAAATAATGGGATGGTATATGGGAACTCTGTATTTTAAGCATGAGTTTTCTGTAAACCTACAACCTTTCTAATAAAAAAAAATATTCTGGGCTAAGTGATTACATGTTTTACACCAATTTATTCCCATAGGATTCCATTGAGATAGGGGCCAAAATATTACAAATTAGGAAATTAAGTCCCATAGAGAGTAACTTGAGTAAGGCCACTCAGCTAGCAAGAGGTAAGACCCAGAGTTTGAACCTCCCCCTGGCAGACCCACGAGCTTCTGAGCTCCCCATGGCACTATGCTGTCTCTAGTTGCTTTATTTCTGAATCCTTCCATCTCTGCCTCCCACCCAGAAATGGGCTTGTAGGATCTGTTCAGGGGCCTTCTATGGGGCGATCCCTCAAGTAGATTGCAGCAATTGCCTAAGAAATGCAGCTAAGAGATTTGTCTCCTACAAACATAAGCAGTCTTCAAATATTAAGATGATTTCAGTCTCTCTCAGTGGCTCAACTCTGCTGTATTATCTGATAGTCTTATAATCCTAACTCTAAGGATGAAATTATCAATACATCCTGATTCCAGTTATTATAGCCTTATTTTGGTTATCATGACTCACCACTTTTCATAAAACAGTGCAAGGCTGATGTGAAAAATATAATTTCCACTCCATTTAGAAAAATAAGACAGAATATAAAATTACGTATGTACCATGATTCCAATTTTATTTAAAATATGCCTAGAAAGAAAGAAATCAAAATATTAACGCGGTTATTCCTGGCTGATAATACGATGAATAATTTACATTTTCTTTTTTATCCTTCTGAATGTTCCAATTTTCTTACAATGAGCATGTCTTTCTTTTTTTAATCAGAAAAATAAATTGCTGAATGGTGTTGCAGGCATTGTGAAATGCTTCAACACAGCAAAACAGTTAACTTCCCTGAATTTCAGTGGCTAGATGGGAAAACATTTCCTGGTTTCATCAATATTATTGTAACACATTTTATCCTTAACAGTTACATTGCTGTCCTTTGGCATCATTTTCAAATTGTCATATCTACTTCGCCTGTTTTTATTAGTGTGGTCACATAGTACATGCTGATTGAAAGTGGTGAAGGAGGCTTTGTGTCCTTTATTTCATTTTTGGTGAACCAGAAAAGGCAAAAATGATGATCTTTCTGTCTGCAAAAGGCAACTTTCATTGGTGCAATTAATTATGAAATATTCTTAAGTTCTACTCCAGTCCACTCTCCATGAGCCAAAATTTATGAGATAAAAGAATTATCTGACAGCTCCAAATAGAATAAAACTACTGGGCAAAAAGGGATTTACTAACCATCTAGGATGATTTTCTTATTGTACAATTGAGAGAATAAAGTCCCAAATGACTCATCTGCCATCCTCAACTTAGTGATCATCAGAGTCTAGGCCTGAAATTCAGCCCAATAATAAATAAATGAGGGACCCTCTTGGTGCTTTAGCAGATAATAGCCATGTAGTTGGGTGGCATCAAGGGTATTGTTAAGGAAGAAATTATTTTTCCTTTGGAAAACGCCTTGATAACCTGCTCCGGGTTAAGATTGATGCTCTCAGGTGACAGTGGTTGGAAGAACAGAGAGCTACCTGCTCGGCTGAGGACATGAGCTAGAGCCCATTAGTCTGAAATGGCCAAGGGGATTTTCAGAATGGCAATGGCTAATATTCAGTTTTACACTGTTTGAGCTTTGAGTGATATAAATTCCTCTGTCTCCTAAACCTTCAGGAAATTCCTACAAAAACACTTTTGAGAGAGAAGAAAAGGAGAGGAGAGGAGAGAAGAAGGAAGGAGAGAGGAGGAGAGGGGAGACTAGGAGAGGGAGATACAATTATAAATCACTGAGAGGTGACACTCCTATGTCAGTGGGGAGAGGAGGCAATGATAGAACAACTGCAAGCCGTAAAGTGAAAAACAAGAGTTTACTTGAATCAGGAAATCAGAAGGGAAATATCAATGACTGGTTAAATGTGGAAATATGGGAGTGGTCATTAAACTTCCTGTGGGGCGAGAATGGAGTTTTGATGCTGTCATCGCTACAGTTTTGGGTACAAGTTGGTCCCTGCTGACATGTAGAATATAATAGCATAATAGCTGCCAGTTATTACACAACCTTTTATATGCTAGGAACTGGGATGTGGCTTTTCATATATTATTTTTAATGCTGAGAATATCTGCAAGGTAGTTATAAGTGTCCTTTATTTACAGGTTAGGACTCATAGGCCTAGAGAACTAAGTAATTAAATACAAATTTTGTCTCCTCTACTTACTAGCATGGTGATCTTGAGTAGGTCATTTAATCTCTGAGCATGTGTTTTCTCATCTGTGAAATGGGGATAATAAGGACGTACAGATTTAACATACAAACTACTATGTAAATCACCTAGCACAGTGTCTTATAAAAGGTGCTTAATAAATAGAATAAATGGAAATTAAAGTAAAATAAACACATTTTTGTAATAGTTCATAAAAGTTGAATGAGGCTTAATTAAGGGAATTAAAATATGATAG
Source organism: Chaetophractus vellerosus (assembly GCA_004027955.1). NCBI lineage: Eukaryota > Metazoa > Chordata > Mammalia > Cingulata > Chlamyphoridae > Chaetophractus > Chaetophractus vellerosus. The sequence goes on from PVKH010041000.1 coordinate 10,783, forward strand.
ATTCCCCATTTGTTCTCACATGCTTCAAACATGATTGATGAAGTAAACTGAAATAGCTTTAGATATATAGACACATTTTCTTCTATTTCAAAAAGTTAATTTTCTGAAGATTGAGATTGCACAAGGTTTAACTATATTTGATCCTTTTCCTTTCCTTCCCGTGTCACTCTTTTTTTTTTCATTTTCCTTTGCTCTTCTTTTTTTTTTT
>PVKH010041001.1:0-10998 GCA_004027955.1 Chaetophractus vellerosus
AAGGCATCCTAAGCTAGGGAAAAGAGCAAGCAGAGAGCTGGACGCAGGAAAGAGTGCGGTGGATTTGCAAAGCCTGGAGTGGCTAGAGACCATTATGCACGTACGTGTTGGGGGAAGTGGTACTGGAGGTGGGGAAGGTGGGAGAGGAGGCTCAGGGCTGTTCTTAAAGGACTCTGCTAAGAAATGCGGACCTTATCTAGATGTACAAGCAGATTTTCTAAAAGAAAAGTGATGTGATCTGATCCTTGTGTGTGCATTTTGGAAAAGATAGCTTGGGTAGCAAGGCAGAGGGTAGACAGGGAGGGAGAAAAATGAAAAGGCTGTGACAAATTCCTGAAGCCAGCAAAAGGAACCTTAGGGTGGATGTGAGAAAGAGGAATCAGATGCGATTTCAGGATTACTTTTTTAAAAACTTGGGTTGATTGGGTGGCAGATAACAATGCCTTTATAAAAACAGGGGGAAAAGGAGAAGAAACAGGGCAGAGGGGAAGTAGGGTCCTGTTCTCTGTGCTCTCTCTCACAGCAAGCTCCCAAATTTGGATCAGTGCAACCATCTACCACCTGTACTCCCACACCTAGCAGGCTGAGAATTGAAGAAAATCTTACTATCAACCCAGCTTCACAGTACTCAAACCGAGGCATGAACAGTGCTTGGTGAGGCTTTGCATAATGGGCTCCTGGTCAGCTCCCTCTCCTATGCCTTGTATGCCTGCCCCACTCCTCTTACAAACCCGTCCCCTTCTGCCTTCAGCAGGTGGGCCTGCTTCCTGTTGCACAGGTGAAGTGGATAAGTGGATGTTATCAGGCGTGAACACTTATGTCTGCCTCTCTTTCTCAGAGGAGGTGGTGGTTTTCCTTTACCTTGGCCCACTTTCCACTTATTCTCTGAATTCACCTCTCACCTTCTTCTACAAGACTTGCAAAGTCAACCATCTCCTCTCATTCCTGTAATCTTCACCTTCTCCTTCTTCTTCTTCTATCTCTTAGTATAGAAACATGGCCAAATCCCTTCCATCTTAAAAACAAAGGGAAAAGCCTCCTGTAACCCTGCCTCTCCTATTTTTCACAGCCAAGATTCTTAGAAATGCCACCTACACTTGTGTTTTCCATTTCCTGTTTTTCTACTCATTCCTCAACCAGCTTCCATCTGGTTTTCCTTTCTAAGCCACCAACACTGGTTTCACCAAAGTCATCGAGGATATCCCAGCTGCCAAATCCAAAGGACTCCTGACAGCTCTCCCTTTTCCTAGACTCCCCTGCAACTCTGAGTGTGACTGCCGGTTCAGCCTGGTCTGCCTGTCTCTGTCCCTCTCTCCTCTGCTGCCTCCAGTCTCCCTGGCCTCATCCTCAGCTGTTCTGTGGGTTGCTCTACCTCTTGACAGGGGGTCATCTCTCTCGGGGTTCTGGCCTGCACCCACTCTTAGTGACGTCTCCTTGGCCACTGCTTCCCAGCCCATACACTGACAACTTCTAAACTCCATCTCCAGCCTGGATGCCTATATTTACTTATTCCCTTGTTATTTCTACCTGGATGTCTCTCAGGGATGGCAAACTCAACATGTCTTCACCTGAACTCACCATCTTCCCCCCGAGCCTGGCTCCTCTCAAAATATCCTATTTTGCTGAATGGCATTACTTTCCACCCACTGCCCAAGCCAGAAACCACCACTCTCCAGGCTTCAGCCACACCGTACCTCCATGGCCTTCTCGCTCTATTCCCTTATGCTGAATCGCTGAATCGTTCTTTTCCTCCTCGCTTTGTACGGCACACCCCTATTTATTCATTTACTCTCGGTCCCCGCCCCCACTCCCACACCTAAATAATGGGTCATTCCCACATCTACTTGTTAAATGTTAATTGACAGTAAACTGGGGGAGGACAGGAATCCTGTCTGGTTTTTGCACTACTGTATACCTAGGCCCTCAATACATGTTTCTTGAACGGATGGATGATGATGCTCTCCAACTCAAAATACCACCTTCTCCATAAAAGCTAAACTTTCTAGCATGGCCTACAAAGTCTTTCATGAGCTCATCTCTCCTTTAACCACCACTGACTCTCATGTTCTAGACATGCCAAGCTCTACTTGGTAGTTCCCTCCAAAACTCTGTTTTGTCCCAGGACCTTTGCATGCTTTTTTCTCTCTGGCTGGGAAACCCTTCCCATCTGGAGTGCCTGCAAATACCACTTCTTCACTCATTCAGCAAAGACTCACTGAGTTGGACACTGTGCTCCATGCTGGGGACCCATTGGCAGTGAACAGTGGGAAGACCAACCGGAGACAAGATTAGGAAGTCAAGTAGATAGTATGTTAGCAAGTAATGAGCATGGAGAAAAAATGTTAAGCAGGGAGGGGGGCTAGGAAGTGGGAGGGGGTGAAATGAGAGGCAGTGCGGCTAGGGAAGGCCTTGCTGAGAAAGCGGCACTTCAGGAAAATCTTGAAGGAGGTGAGGGAATCCGCCATGTGGCTCTCCAGGGAACGTGAGCTCCCAGCAAAGGGCACAGTAACCACAGCGTCTGTAGAGCATGAAACGAAAGGCGATGACGCTAAAGCTCCGCAGAGTCCCAAGAAGAGGTAACAGTGAAAGAAGAGCTCTTTCAAGAAGACAACCAGGGAAAAGTAGCGCAAAAATCAGAACCAAGAACAAGTAGGGCCCTTTCAGTCCCAATAAAGGAGGAGGAGTAGACAAAAGGCCAAAAGCTGTGCAGCTCTTTGGTGGCCTGAGGTCAGGGCCATCCTGTTTCCTTGATCTCTCTGAAGCCATGTTGCCAAGGGAATACAGAGTAAATAGGAAGTGAGAAAAGAGAAGCAGCAAGCCCAGACTCCTCTTTCAAGCTGTCTTGATGGATAAGGGAACGTGAAATTTCCTGGTGCTGTGGCAGAGTTCAGGAAAGATTCTGTAGGATGAAGGAGACTTAAGTTGGTACAGTGAGAAGAGGAGGGCAGAACAAAGGGAAAGATAAAGAGGCTGGGGGTAGGGGATGGTTGATGGGGTGAGGCCGTCCCAGAGATGAGAACAAGAGCCCAGGATGAGGCCTGGTTGCTGCAGACATGCATGGACCTCTTCACTAACACGCTCCAGGGATCCCAAGTTCACTTTTCTTTTCCAGGAGCAGGTCCAGACTTCAGCTCCAACCACTACCCTCACGGTCCCTAGTGTAAGCCTGGCACACAGGGGGCCCCACAGTCTCCCCACTTCCTACTTCCTTCTACCTGCCAAGGTGAGCAGTCATGGCAAGACACTCTCAGCAGGTGACAAATATAACCAAATGGGGCTGTCACAGAGGTCAGGAATTTTGTGAAGTTCTTACAGGCACTGGTCCTGTCTCTAGGTCCTGAGGCCAGGCCTCCCTAGTCCATCCTCCTCAGGGAAGGGAAAGCCGAGTGGCCAGGAAGGCAACAGAGGCAAACCAGGCTGAGTGCTGGTGCCCCCTGGACCAGCGTGGGCAACTTGCTTTCCTGAGGTCCTCAGACCAGATGATGCCCACTGACCTGGGCATTTTCTTCCACCTGGACAGGAGGACAGAGTCTTCTTTCTTGGTGTCAGATGGCTACACTCTGTGAGGATGGGAAATATGTGTAGGTGGCTGAGCAGGGGAGCGTACACCTTGGGCTGGGATTTTATGGTTTAGGGATGAGAGCGGCCAAGGAGGAGAGACAGATAAGAAGGATGTGACTACAGGGATGCAGCCCAGGGATTCCATCAAGACCTCTGCTAATTTGTGGCCAAGGTAAGGTGTAAATTCCAATTTCCAGAAAGCTGCAAGGATGAGTGGATTTGTATGTTTGTTTATTTATTCTTGTCCATTCATCTATTCATTCATTTTCCCCACAGAGGTTTTTAGTGTATTCTCAATGTTGGACAACCATCACCACTATCTAATTCCACAACATTTTCATCACCCCCAAAGGAAACCCTGTATCCATTAGCTGTCGGTCCCCCTTGCCCTCAGCCCTATTCATTCATTTTTAAGGTCCAGCTAGGACAATCCTGTCATTTCTAGATACAGAGCATAGGGTGTTAGAGAAGCTGGACAAGTGGTGAACATCCAATTCCTGTAGGATCCGTCAAAATTCTGAATAAACCTAAAGCTGAATAAAGGTCTTGACTTGTCTGGCCCAGCAATTTCCTCTCTCAGAGGACTGAGGTAAAGCAATAACTGCTTGTCTAATTGAACAGACTCTGTGCCTAATTCTGACCAACAAGGAAGAAATGACAAGGGGAAAGTCGCAATGCCATGACAGCCAGGGGAAGTCTGGCTAGAAGCAGCCTGGACCTCAGACTTCCTAAATGCAGAAGTGATCCCCTGATGTGGGAAACAGACTCAAACAATGGCCTCAAGCTATAGGACATGGATGAATATAGAGGATGCTTGACTGAGAAGGTGCAACTCAGAAGATGCCTGGCAGCTCTCAGCTGGTCTCTGAGAGTCTAGGCTGGTTCTGCAGGGCCCGCAAGGGCATGAACAGGACCAGTGGGTGGAAAATTACAGGAAGACAGTATTTCAGGCTGTGACAGGGAAGGGTTTCCTAGAGTCCTGCAATCTTAAGACACAACGGGCTGCCTTTAAAGGCACAGAGTTCAAATATAATCTGGATATTCAATAAATGGATGCTGTAGAAGTAATTCGAAAAACAGAGGGTGATCTGACAACTGTGGCATTGCCACATTTGAGTGGTGAGGTCAGCCGTGAGGTGTATTGCAAGTGCTCTGTTACAATAATAAAACAATGAAGTGTGTGATTTACTGTCCTTATAAATGAGAGTAGATTTATGGTTATAACACCATCCTTGATCACTTGCAATCTTAAATATTTGCCTGAGGAAAAGTGAAAGGTGGCACTAAAGCCAGTGTGCCAGGTAACGCTCATGGGAGCACTCCTCTTGAGTGTGTGTGGAGGCTAAACAAGGTGGAGAACTGCTGGCTGGACAACTGACAGGATGCCTCCAACACTGAGCTTCCACGAGGGTGAAGTGGTGCCCCGGCGGCCTGAGAACCCTAGTTATGAGCTTCTGGAGAACAGATGCTCACTATGTTTTTATAGACTTTACCTGCAAGATGTGACATCTAGTCCTGTGCCTGAAATAGAGAGAATGGAGAAGGGGACAAGTCCTGGGAGCACATCTGAACCCTATAGAAAGGGAGAGCGAGAACTAACTAATTTTATTTCATTTTTCACAGAAGAGTCATTCACATGATTTCAATGGGAACCAAAGGAAAGTTTAACCATGATATCTTCTTTAAATAAAAATAGTTAAAGGCATATAAATATGCCCAGAAATCACCTTTTTGAAACATTAAATGTTTTTTATCTCTAAGCAAGAATTAACATGAACTGGTAACTAACGGAGCCTAAGCTTAGCCAACCTCACCCCAATCCAAGCTGGAATTGACTTTCAGCTTTCATCCCCCTGGATAAATGACCCTGGCAGAACCTTCTGTCACAAAGGCCAACTGTAGAAGTGCCACCATAAAATGCCTGACTGACCAACTCAGACCTTTTTGGAGTCTTCTCTGACTCCTTTTCCATGTCCTTTTTCTGCTGCTCTGCCAAATGGACAGATGTTAATTACTCCTCTGGAATGCGAGAACTAAGCAGACAGAAGGTGGTGCTCACCTGGTGCAGAGCGCTACTGGGCAACCTCTGATTTCTTGCACCTCATAATTTTTTTTATTACAAAAATTTTTTTTCCTTACAAAACCATTATTACCACATTATAAAAATTTGGGAACTTGAGAAAAATCACTTGTGATCCCAACATCCTAATAAAAATCACTTTTGCATTTTGTGATGCATTGCCTACTTTTCTCCAGTGCTTTCTTTGCATCTAGTTAGACAAACTATGTATTTTTAGCTTACTTATACCCTAGCCCCTCCAAAAAGGATTTACAGAAGCTTATATTACTACATATCATCAGAGAGACAACTCCACGTCGACATATTCTCCCAAAGCAGCTGCGCTCCCTGACGTCCCTAACCCTAACTCGCGGGTCTCAGCGGCCAAGCTGAAACCTCTTTCTATAACATCTTACACCAAACTGGAACTTCCCAAAGGGCCAAGGCCAGGAACTAGTTCTTCTGCCCTCACTGCTCCTTCTTCTGAGGCCCTGGTAGAGTCATGGTAAGAGGATGTCTCTTATTCTCATCCTCACCAAGGTCACGTCAGGAACATAACTTCTAGGTCACACCCTGTAGGCTCAGGTCCCTATGGCAAGTTCAGGAACTCAGCAAACCCAGCCTTATACATCATGCCACCCAGGGAGCACACAGTGTGCAGATGGCCTGCTACCCAGAATGGTATAGAATTTTCCATCCTACCATCAGCAAGTGGTTTGCAGGAGAGGGCATCATCGAGGTCTCGCGCAGTTGAAGGGTCTATGGTGAAGATACAGTCTTTTCTAGGAAAGATTAAAGATATAATCAGCTATGCCACGAACAACAGAAACTTTACCTCCATTGCAGGGCAGCTTTAAAGAACAATGAATATTGCAAATGTGCTCTGTGAGGCGAAGTGAAGAGTAATTTCTATCATCTCTCAGAGAAGGCGAGGGAGACAAGGGAGAGACGAAATGGGTGCCGGTGGCAGGCTCCCGACTATCTCTGGGGGTCTTCCTCTTCTGAGACTGCAGATGGACAAACTTGCCCCGGAGCAAGAGGGTGAGTCTGTGGAAGTGAGGCAGTGCCCACGGACAAGGCTTCCCAAGAATGGGCTCTGATAAGGGGGCCATTCTCTTTGTAAAATTACTCTCCAATGTCTGTTCTTATTTTTGCCAGCACCTTCCCCAGTGGATGATGGAAACCTCTCCTTCGAGGCTCTCTATGAGGATGTTATTGCTCCTTCTCCTACTTCACAAAAGAGGAGTGTGCCAAAGAATTTCTCTGACCTGGGGAGACACAGGGGCACAGGGGCTAAGAAAAAGTTTTGCAAAATGCTCTGGGCCATACGATTCACTGTAATATAATTAAACTTGAAAACAGCCCTGGTTTTTTCCACGGAATAATCTTATACTTTAACCAAACTCCTATCAGCAAGTGCACCTCTATACTATTCCTGTGTACCGCTCACTGTCTCACTCAGTCTGTGCAGCCCTGGGACATTCTCTCTTTGAAAAAAAACAATTCTTCCATATAATATACCCTACCCATCCCATGCATTCCCACCAAGTAAATATCTACCTAAAGATGAGACTGGAGTCAGTTGTCCATTCTCCACTCCTCCTGCCCTTTCCGGCCCAGGTTCTGGCTGAGCTGGGGAAGTTCTGCAACAACCACCCTTCCTCTCTCACACACATGCTGGTCCATGCTCTCTGCTTCCACTGGACTCTTCCCAAGCTCTTCCTCCACTACATCTAGCACTAGCAGCCCCATGGCTGCCTATCCCTGTCTCCTCCTAACACATAAGTGCTGACAACAGGGCACATCCTGGTACTTCTACAATCAGATGTGCCTTGTTCTTAAAGACTTCTTTCCTGGTACTGCTCAATACTTTCCCAAAGCCCTCAGAGGCTGCCAAGCTGCTCTGGGGACCAGCCTGCAAGGCTCTTGGGGTCGTCCTTTGGCTGGCCCCTTACTGTCCACTGCCCTCAATCCTAGTAATTCTCCACAGCCCTCGGTTTCCCTCACAATGATCATTTTACCACCACTATATCTACAATTCTAAGACAGGATTAATGATAAGATGCACCATCAATCTAACAACAGTTTTTTTTGGGAAATAAAAAACCCCACTACATTAAATATATACATTAATTTTAACGTACATCAGGATTTCAGAAATGTTAAAATGTTAAAAAGAAAAAAGTGATCTTAAATGGTAAATGGATACCAAACTGTGATATACCCACACAATGGAAGACAACTTAGCAATTAAAAGGTACAAATAATTGATACACACAACTTGGCTGAATGTCAAAGGCATCATTCTAAGTGAAAGAAGCCAATATAAAAAAGTTACATACTGTATGGTTCCATTTACACGACATTCTTGAAAAGACAAAGTTATAGTGACAGAGAAGTCGCCAGGATTGGGAGGGGGTGGGTGTGACTACAAAGGCCTAGCACAAGGGAGTCTACTGGGGTGGCAGAGTTGTTCATCTTGATTGTGCAAGTGGTTATACAAATTTATACGTGGGTTAAATTCAGTTTAAAAAGGTCAACTTTGTTAATTTAAAAATAAAATTTTAAATATGTGACTTTAGAGTCAAGGAAAGAAAAAAAACAAGTCAATAGGGTTGATCAATGGGTGGCAGAATTATGGATTAATTTTGTTTCCTTTATTTTTCCTGTATTTATAAAAATTCTCACTTCAATTAAATATTGGTAAAAACGAACATTGCATAGAATCTCCCCTAATAAAAAAACAATTGTCCATCAGATATAAAATATCTTTTATAAAGATGTTTAGCTATCTAGTGATATTTGTTTAAACTGGTCTTATGTCATGATAGTGATTAACTTTAAAATTATGGATCTGGTGAAACGATGTCATTACTACCGCAAGGAAAGGTGGGAGGCAGGAGGGGCGCCAGCCAGGTGCAGGCAACAAGCACGTGGAGTGCAGCCCCAGGAAGAGTGTTCGCCAGGAGACCACTTTTCTCAGCAGATCTTTTGAGAAGAATCACACAGTGTGTGGAACACAAAGGTTGAGGTCTCAGGCTAAATGGAAATACTTTCTGTTCCCTGACATAAAAGAGGTTGTAAGCAAGAGTGCCAGGGGAAAGCAGAAACACTGAGGGCCCCTGGAAAGTAGCTCCGTGAGGGCCGGGTCTTGACAGAGGTTGCAACTCAGAGGCGTTTGTTGACTGAATGAGTGGCTGGTGAGTGGAAGAGACGGGGAGGTGAAGTTACTCCACATACCCCAGTAATGGGCTCTGAATTGGTGAGGACCTGAACTGGGTTCACAAGGTTAAGAAGGAACTGTCTGCTTCTTTGCTTGTTTTCTATATCCCCTATAAAACCCAGCACAATGTTTTATACACAGTGAGTACTCAAATACTTGTTGAACGGAAACTAAAATGTCAGACTTGCTGGTGGGAATGTTTTGGTCCTTCTTCTTTCATCATAATGATATCATAACAAGCAGAATGAATGTCCTCCAAGTGAAAATAAAAAAGAACTCTCTGTTAGCTTGGGTAGGGGGAGGGCACAGTTTACTTGTTTACTTAAGAGGGTTGACTAGGAAGGTACATTTTCTTTAAATCAGATGTCTTTGGCTCCTTGGACAGTTTTATTTCTATGGACATGGTGAATGGATGATAATTCCCACTAAAACATTTCCAGCCTAATATTGATTCAGCTCTATGTGACAGAGTAATTTAAGGCTTAGGTTGTTAGTCTGTAAACGTCTTCTTTGAGAATTGTTTCTGAGGAAAATTTTTGACCTGCCTGGAAGCATTCAAATCAATTCTCTACTCCTTTTTTTTTTTTTTTTTTCCTAATCTGCTCTTGAACCAGAAACGTAAAGGTCTAAATTAAAACTGAACTCCGAGGAACAGCATTTAGGAAGCCTGGCTGGAAAAACATGCCATCCAAACATTATTCTCAATTAGGCTCAACAAACTACAGCTCATGGACCAAATCTGGCTCACTACCTTTTTTCGGTATGGCCTGTGAGTTAAAAATGGCTTTTGCATTTTTAAATGGTTGAGAAAAAAATCACAATAAGAATATACTGTAACGTGAAAATTAAATGAAATTCAAATTTCAGTATCCACAAATAAAGTTTTATTGAAACACAACCATGCTTTTTGCTACAATGCCAGAGTTGAGTGGTTGTAACAGAGACTGTATGCCTACAATATTTTTGCCCTTTAGAGTAAGTCTGCTGATCTCTAATGTAGATCAATGTTTCCCTGAATGCCTCAATATGTAAGTAAGTATTTTAAATTTTTTGAAAGCATCTCATGGTTAAATGAATTTGGGAAATGCTGGATCAGTTAAACAGTGTTCTTAATTGTAGGACTTCTCAGATGTGCCGACATCACACAGTTCTTGCCAGACTCATTTGATCCTGAAACTTTTCTGTAACAGAGCATCTTTCAAAACCTAGGTTCCTCTGAAGAGCACCTTTTGAGAAATGATGAGCTGTACTGAAACACCCTATGCACATCTTTCTGGTGGGGTCCTCTGTCCTACAGCTCTCCGGAAGGACAAGACAACAAGTCAACAAAATGGCTATGGTATTCACTGCAGGGAAGCTGATGAGAACCTTGCCCGATTGATCATTCAGTTATACACACTTATGGGGGAAGTTTATGTGGTGCATGAAAACATTCTTATTCTCTTGAACTGATGGTCTGGTTGTATCTTAGGATCATGTGAGTTTTATCCCTGATTAAGTTTCCCTCTTTGCTTTGGCTGCCAGGAAACTCCGAAAGGTATTTGTGACTTGCCTTTCGAGAACCTCATTTGTAGTCTGAACTTTGTGACCTTACGTTAATTCTGGCTGTGTCAAATTTCCCTACTCATAAATTCCTCGTCTCCCTAATTAAATTTTTTTCACTATATTATGTGTATATCTGTCTCACATCATTTTTTTAAAAAGATTTATTTATTTTATTACATATCTCCCCTCCCCCCCACTGCGGCGACGCGCCGAGAGTGGTCACTGCGCAGGTGCGGCTTTCCCCGCTTGTGGGCGGCTTCTGCTTCCATTCACGGCTGGCTTTCAGTTCGCGGGTGGCTGGCTGCGCTCCATTTGCGGGCTACCTGCCCTGCCCGTGGAGGCTTTTGCCCTGTCCGTGGCAGTTTTTTGCCCTGCCCACGGCGGCTCTGGCCCGCCCATGGCGGCTTGCCATTCTCAAGGCGGTCTGCCCGCTAGGAGAGGTCCCCGGGAACCGAACCCGGGGCCTCCCATGTGGTATGCCGGTGCCCTATCCACTGGGCTATCGAGTCGGCCCCTCACATCATTTTTTGGAAAGATGCAGGGTATAAATAAATACATACATATGTATACATATATAAAACATTCCAGAATGGTGGGTCAGAAGAAAAAG
>PVKH010041002.1:0-11001 GCA_004027955.1 Chaetophractus vellerosus
TTCCCACTCTTTGGCTCCCATTTTTGCTGACCGAGGGCATTCAAGGGTGAATGAGGAGGTTCTTCCAGACCCACTTGGTTTTTTGGATGCACTGCGTTGGAGGCTGTGAAGGCAGGGTTATGACCTGCCAGGTCTCTCAGCATTCCTGAGGGCCATGTGCCCTGGTGAGGGCAGAAACTGGGCTGACAAGTCTTTGCCCACCTCACCCCTCATGTCTTTCTTGTTGAGTCCTTTCCCTCATTGGAAGGACAAATCTGTTGGGCTGCTATTTATAGCTGCCTGCGGCTTCTCTCTGCTCCATGAGAGAGGAGTTGGCACGGAAACAGAATGATTATCCCCAGTGTGGTTGAAATAGACAAGCTTCATTTTAGATCACCCTCAAATGATACTCTCTTTAGGAAAAACAGGAAACTTTGTGAGATTTTAATGAAAGACATTTAGGAAGAGAAATATTGTTGATTCCATTTATTATTGCTTGCAAAATTTAGAGACAGCTAAGGCAGAACTGAGAATAAAAAAATGTTTACTTTGGACCTCTGGGCTCAGTATGCAACATTTGTATATGCTTAGGCAGCTAGACCTTACCTTATGTGCAGTTTGGAACTTGGAGCAGTGGTGGTCAGGTTCCTGGCCAGGCCCACAAAACTAGTTTAATCTCCAAAGTACCCAGCCCCTGTAGATAATAATGCTTCAGCTGGATGGCTTCATGGACTGCTGTTATAGTGGGTCCATGAACAATCAATCAATAAGGTTAATTATAGATTGGAGATTAGTGTGGAGAAGGAATGGGGTTCCACTTCACACCCACTAGAAGGCTATTATTAAAATAACAAGTGTTGGTGAGAATACAGAGAAATTGGAACCCTTACATTGCTGGTGGCAGTGTAAAATGGTGCAGCTGCTGTGGAAAACAGTTTGGCGGCTCCTCAGGAAACTGAACCTAGAATTACCCTATGACCCAGCAATTCCACTTCTAAGTATATATCCCAAAGAATTAAAAACAGACTCAAACATATACTTGTACACCAATGTTTATAACGTTGTTACTCAAAATAGCCAAAAGGTGGAAACCACAGAGGAATGGATAAACAAAATATGTTAAATTCATAAAATGGAATATTATCCAGCTGAATAAATGAATGAATTTCAGATACACCCTACAACATGGATGAATCTTGAAAACATTATACTAAGTGAAATACGCAAGACACAAAAGGATGGATATTTATGATTCCACTTATATATCTAGAATAAACAAATTCATAGAGACAGAAGGTAGATTAGAGGTTACCAGGGACTGGGGAGGCAGTGGGGAGGAATGGGGAATTAATTGCTTAAGGGGTATAGTGGGTTTGTTTGAAGTGATGGGAAAGTTTTGGTTCTGGATGGTGGTGATGGTAGCACAACATTGGGAATGTAATTAATGTCCCTGAATTGTACACTTAAAAGTGGTTAAAATGGCAAATAAAATTTAAGGGGAAAAAAAAAAAAAGGAAGGGGGTGGTTAGAGAGAGCTTCTTTGAGGACGTGACATTTGAGGTGGCACTTGGGGGTTCCAGGCAGAGGGCAAAGCCAATGCGAGGACCAGTGCTCTCTGGCCGCCATGCGCGCAGCCCAGAGACTAAAGGGGAGAGGTGGGCAGGAGCCTGAAGGGCCGGACTTCACGCTTACAGTGGGAGGCCACTGATAAATTTCCCACAGAAGAGTGACAGATGGAATTTACATTTTAAAGAGATCGCCGTCCCGCCGCGAGAATAGTTTAGATCCGGGTATGAGTGGACGTGGCAGAGGCTACCCAATAGGAAGCAGGCGGCGAGCGTGTGCCGCGTGCGGTGCTGAGGCGGCGGCTGTTACCGTCTCCTCTTAAAAGTGAGGAAGACGAGGTTCCTGAACTCGTTCAAGGTGACTCGGAAGGTAAGTGGTAGAGCGGACGTTCTCACGCCAGCAGTTCCCCCGGAAACCACTGCATGACCTGACCTCCTCAGTAGAGCAGTTTGACATTTGGTGTTTCTGTGAGGTTGTGAGAGTTCCACCTGGCCGGGTCTCCGCCGTGCTACAAGCCTCGCGCCTCAGCCTGCTCGCCGACTCTCCCTAGATGGCCCGCGCAGGCCAGTCGAGTTGCTGTCCTTTACAGCTCTTTACCTGTCCGCCACCTGGTTTTGTTGTACCTCCGCGTGAGCTCTCAGTCTGCTAAGACGATATCCCAGCCCCCGCACACCAGCTTGGGGGAGAGAAAGCGTAGGCCTTAAGTACCAAGCCTCTGGCGGAGTCATGGCAGGTTCATTCCATACCCTGAAGGCTCAGGGCGGAGAGGTGGGGAGCCCCGAGTTGTGGATGATCTCTGGCACCCAGCGTGGGGGGAACAGCCGGAGAGATGGTGGCAGCCATCCGAGGAAAAGGGGGCATGGAGCTGTAGGCATCACTGAGATACATGTCAGGAGGAGGGAGGGGGGACCTGTCCCAGCTCCTTAGAATGGAACCTGAAGCCTGGGGAATGCCCCATGGAATTTCAGGATCTGAAGGTGTTGACAAAATCGAAACCCGAGTTATGTCATGTTTCTTTCTCAGACATCAGGGACTATTATGTATTATAGTATATTGACCTCAGGAGGCTACTCACCTCCCTGTTAGTTTGTCTGAACTTTAAAATACTTAAGCATTAATAGTGTGATATACATGTGCCTATATATATATATATATGAACTTAATGTATTCTGAGTGGACAGTTATTTTGCATTTGAAGTACCTTACTCAGGAACCTATAGTCCTGAGGTAGTGACTAAGCATTTCACCTATGGTTATCAAAATTACACTAGGTAGCTATGAAGAAAATAATATGTCAGAGCAGAGCTTAGAGTGCTAACATCATTAACCTCTCGGAACTTGTATTTCTTCATACAAAAATTTGGGGAAATACATGTGTCTTGCTTCCTTTATAGGTCTTTAGAATTTGGTGGGGGTAGGGTGGAGGTGGAGGTTTGGTTACACAGATAGACCATGTGATAAAAAAGCCCTAAGAATGTAAACTTTTAACATGCATCACTGTACGGAACCAATAAACTAAAATGTGCTCAAAAAAAAAAATTACACTAGGGGTGGGAAGGTAAAATGATGCAGTTGCTGTGGAAAACAGTTTGGTGGTTCTTTGAAAAGTTAAAATATAGTTAACATATGACTCAGCAACTCCACTCCTAACTATACCCCAAAGAATTGAAAAAAGGACTTAAACAGATACTCCTTCACCAATGTTCATAGCACCTATATTTACAATGGCTAAAAGGTAGAAGCAACCCAAGTGTCTATCCACAGATGAATGGGTAAACAAAATGTGGCACATTCATACAATGGAATATTCTTGAGCTATAAAAAGGAATAAAGGAATGAAGTTCTGATACTTTCTACCATGTGGATGAACCTTGAAAACATTATAAGTATAATAAGCTAGACAAAAGGACAGCTATTGTATGACTCCACTTATATGAATAAACAAATTCATAGAGACAGGGAGTAGATTAGAGGTTACCAGGGGCAGGGGAAGGGAAGAATGGAGAGTTGTTGCTTAATGGGGGCAGAATTTCTGTTTTGGGTGATGAAAAAGTTTTGGTAATGGATGGTGTAGTACAGCATAGTAAATATAATTAATGCCACTGAACTGTACACTTAAAATCATTAAAATTGGAACTTTTATATATACTTTCATATATATAACCACAATGAAATTTGGAAAAAAAATTAAACCAGGGAGTAATTAATGCACCTGAGGTGTGTTTGAAACACATTTTCACTGGTGAAATAAGGGATGATCAAGTATGTGACTGGTCAAAAAGAGGCTTTGCACAGTCATAGTTGCCTGTGCATCAAAGAGGCCTAAGAATCTGGTGAGCACTTCAGGACATTCTCCCAGGTGGGGCCAAGACAAGGCCTGCGCCTTCAGGATACTGTGGCCTCTGCCTCACCCTTTCAAGCAGCTGCATGTCCAATTGTCTGAGGACAGAGAGCTGGACTTTCCCAAGCTTACAAAATTGTTTTGTGCAGACTTGCGATGAGTATTTGTGTATGACTGGCAGAATTGTTAGAAGACACGCTTTCATTCTAACTTGCCATCTGATGGCAAGGTTTTGGGGAGGGGTCATATGGCCCCTAAATGCCTGAGGCTTCCTATGTTTGCCAAAAGAACCAAACATTTGCTGAGCAACCAAACTGGGTAGGTCTGTTCACTCTAAGCCCCCTCAGTTTGCAAATGAGGAAGCTGAGGCTTGGAGCCAATAGCAGAGCGCTGCAGAAGACCAGCACTTATGGCTCCTTTCAAAGCTTCTCAATCTCTTTAGGATGAAGGACCAGTTCCCCCCCCACCCCAATCCATCATCGACCACAACCTTTTATATAATACTGATGTGCCAGAAAAATGAAATAATGATTAAAAAGATATGCAAAATAGAAATCCCTATTCTAATGGTTAGATTCACAGTCATAAAAGTACTTGTGTCAAATTAATATACCAAAATGGAACTTCTGGGAAGATAGTGGACTAGTAAGACACGGGAATCTCTTCTCCAGAAAAATAGTTAGAGGACAGGCTGAAGCAGCCCTGAAAAAGATCTTCTAGGGTTTAGGACAGCAGGTGAAGGCTGGGCACCACCCAGAGGAGAGAGGGACAAAAGAGGGAAATTGTGACGACAGAACTGTGAGTTGGAACCAGCAGTGGATGCTGCTGTCGGCACCCTCTCCCACACTAAAGACCCTTTAGAATTCTTGGGCCTCTGGGCCTGTGACTACAGACAAAGGGGGCTCCAGGGATCTATCACCCCAGGAAAGGGGAGAGAGAAGGACACAGCCTAAGGCTGACTCAGCTTCTGACCCACAGATTTGGTCTGCTGTGCCCCAAGAGCCCTTCCAGGCCAGGTGGGACCACACAGTGATTTGTACTGGGAGCCAGAGAAGGACTGGAGAAATCCGACCCTCACAATCTTCCTCTCTTCTAGTCTGGACTAATTTTTGGGGACTCCACAGGAAAGGGGAGAAAGAGGGACACAGTCTAAGGCTGACTCAGCTTTTGACTCACAAATTTGGTCTGCTCTGTCCCAAGATCCCTTCCAGGCCGGGTGGGGCTGCACCATTGTTTGCCTTGGAGCCTGCAAGGGACTGAAGGTATCCAACCCTCCAAATCTCCTTCTCTACTAATAGGGACTGATTGTTGAGGACTAAGAGGGGAGTGGAAATATTTCCTAGATGGGAAAAGGGAGGAGGCTGTCAGAAAAGGCTGGAGAACAGTCTCAGAGGAAATTTGAACGACAAGGCTCCTAGCCTCCAGACAGGAAGCTCTATCATATTGATCTGGCCTGTGTTACAACAAATACACTCTGACCAGGCATTGAATTGAGAGCTGTCAAAGAGTGCCATCTCCTGGCAGACCAAGGAAGTGCACACAAGAATTAAAAATAAGGAGGAGAGGCTTTTTCTGGCCTTTATAGCCTACCTGCCCAAGGCCCTAGGAAGCGACTCTACAACCAATTACTGGGTCCAGTGCCAAGTTCTGAGCAACCAGCAGGACAATCCTAACAATCCAGGTCAAGCCAAAAATCAAAGAGCTGTGGTAACTCACAGCCTCCTGCCACTAAATCCCTATAAAAGAGAAAGAGATTGAGCATCTGAGTAAACTACATCCTAACCAGATGCCTAAACACCAGCAGAAAATTATGAACCATACTAAGAAAATAGAAGACATGGCTCAAGAAAAGGAGTACATCAAAGTCCCAGAGGAGATGCAGAATTTGAGAGACGTAATCAGTGAGATGAGCACAAATTTCCAAAATCAAATTGAGTTGAAAGACAATATAGTTAAAGAGATAAATGACATCAAGAAGACATTGAGCGAATGCAAAGAAGAATTTGAAATCCTGAACCAAAAAGTAACAGAGCTCATGGGTATGGAGGACATAATAGGTGAGATAAAAAACACATTTGAGGCATACAACAGCAGACTCAAAATAATGGAAGAAAGAATAAGTGATACCAAAGACAGAACAGCTAAAATTGAAGAGAGAAAAGAACAGAGAGAGAAAAGAATGGAAAAAATTGAGCAGGAGCTCAGAGAGTTGAATGACAACACAAAACGCAACAACATACGTGTCATGGGAATTCCAGAAGGAGAAGAGCAGGGAAAAGGGGCATAAAAAGTATTTGAGGAAATAATAGCTGAAAATTTCTCACCTCTCACAAAAGAAATGAGCTTAAATGTCCAAAAAGCACACTGTACTCCAATCAGAATAAATCCAAATAGACCTATGCCAAGGCACATACTACTCAGAATGTCATATGTCAAAGATAAAGAGAAAATTCTCAGAGCAGAAAGAGAGAAGCAAACGATCACATACAAGGGACGTCCAGTAAGACTTAGTGCAGATTTCTCTTCAGAAACTATGGAGGTGAGAAGATAGTGGTATAATACAATTAGGAACCTGAAAGAGAATAACTGCCAGCCAAGAACTCTTTATCCAGCAAAACTGTCCTTTAAATATAAAGTTGAGTATAAAATATTCACAAGCAAACAGAGTTTGCAAAAAAGAAACCACCTTTGCAGGAAATATTAAAGGAAGCCCTAAAACCTGAAAGAAAAAGAGAGGAGAGAGAGGCTTGGAGTAGAGTATAGAAGAAAGAATAGCAGAAAGGATAACCAAAGGAGTAAAAAGACAGGCAAAAACAATATGACATATGAAAACCAAAGAATAAAATGGAGGAAGTAAAGAGTGCATTTACAGTAATATCATTGAATGTGAATGGATTAAACTCCCCAATCAAAAGATACGGCTGATAGAATGGATAAAAAACACAAGACATCTGTATGCTGCTTACAAGAAACTCACCTTAGACCCAAGGATACAAACAGACTGAAAGTGAAAGGTTAGAAAAAGATACTCCATGCGAATAGTAACCAGAAAAGAGCAGGGGAAGCTATCAGACAAAACAGACTTTAAATGCAAAAAAAGTTATAAGAGATACAGAAGGCCATTATATATTAATAAAAGGCATGATCCACCAGGAAGATATAACAGTCATAAATATCTATGCACCTAACCAGGTGCTCCAAAATATATGAGACAAACTCTGGCAAAACTGAAGGGAGAAATAGACATTTCTACAGTAATCATTGGAAACTTCAACACTCCACTCACATCATTAGATAGAACAACTAGACAGAAGATCAACAAGGAAACAGAGAACGTGAACAATATGATAAACAAGTTAGATCTAACAGACATATACAGAACACTGCATCCAAACTCAGCAGGTTATACATTCTTCTCAAGTGCCCATGGATCTTTCTCCAGGATAGACCGCATGTTAGTGCACAACACAGCTCTCAATAAATATAAAAAGATTGGAACTATACAAAGCACCTTCT
Organism: Chaetophractus vellerosus; assembly: GCA_004027955.1. Classification (NCBI taxonomy): domain Eukaryota; kingdom Metazoa; phylum Chordata; class Mammalia; order Cingulata; family Chlamyphoridae; genus Chaetophractus; species Chaetophractus vellerosus. Next base: position 7,403 of record PVKH010041002.1, read on the forward strand.
CAAATCATAATGGAATGAAACTAGAAATCAATAATAGACAGGAAAAAAGTAAAATTGCAAATGTGTGGAGACTGAACAACACACTCCTAAATAATTGGTGGATCAAAGAAGTTGCAAGTGAAATCAGTAAATATATTGAGACAAATGAAAACGAGAACACAGCATATCAAAACTTATGGGATACAGAGAAGGCAGTCTTGAGAGGGAAATTTATAGCCCTAAATGCCTATATTAAAAAACAAGAAAGAGCTAAACTCAAAGATTTAACTGAACAACTAGAGAAACTAGAAAAAGAGAAGCAAACCAATCCCAAAGCAAGCAGAAGGAAAGAAATAATAAAGATTAGAGCAGAAATTGGGGCCAGCTGTAGCCCAATTGGTAGGGCGCTGGTTTACCACATGGGAGGCCCTGGGTTTGGTTCCTGGGGCCTCCTTGAGCGGGCAGACCGCCTTGAGAAGGCAAGCTGCCACGGGCAGGGCAAGCCGCCACAGGCAGGGCAAGCCCCCATGAGCAGGGCAAGCCACCGCGAACAGGCAGGCTGCCTCACGGTGAGCTGACTCGGTGGGTCACCGCAACTGGGGGAGACAAGCAGACACAGAAGAACGCAAATGATGAACACAGCAAGAACAAGCAGAAAGTGGGGGATATATATATATATATAAAAGATTAGAACAGAAATAAATGAAAATGAGAACAGAAGAACAATAGAGAAAATCAACAAAACCAAAAGCTGGTTCTTAGAAAAGATCAATAAAATTGATAAACCCCTAGCTAGACTAACGAAGAAAAAAAGAGAGAAGATGCAAATAAATAGAAATGAAAGGGGGAAGTTACAAATGACCCCACAGAAATAAAAAGAATCATAAGAGGATATTATGAGAAACTATATGCCAGCAAACTAGACAACCTAGATGAAAGGGACAGATTTCTAGAAATGCACAACCAACCTACATTGATGCTACAAGAATACAAGAACTTAACAAACCAATCACATTTAAGGAGATTGAATCCATCATAAAAAATCTCCCAGCAAAGAAAAGTCCAGGACCAGATGGCTTCACAGGTGAATTCTACCAAACATTTCAAAGAGTAACACCAATCCTGTTTAAATTTTTCCAAAAAATTGAAGAGGAGGGAAAATTACCCAACCTATTTTATGAAGCCAGCATCACCCTAATACCAAAGCCAGATAAAGATTCTACAAGAAAAGGAAAATACAGACCAATGACTCTAATGAACATAGATGCAAAAATTCTCAACAAAATACTTGCAAATCAAATCCAACAGCATATTAAAAGACTTATACATCACGACCAAGTGGGATTTATTTCTGGTGTGCAAGGCTGGTTCGACATAAGAAACTCAATCAATGTAATACACCACATTAACAAATTGAAGGGAAAAAACCACATGATCATCTCAATCGAGGCAGAAAAGGCATTTGACAAAATCCAGCATCCTTTGTTGATAAAAACACTTCAAAAGATAGGAATGGAAGGAAAATTCCTCAATATGATAAAAGGCATATATGAAAAACCCTCAGCCAACATCATATTCAAATGGGAAAGGTTGAAAGCTTTCTCTCTAAGATCAGGAACAAGACAAGGATGCCCCCTGTCACCATTGTTATTCAATAGTGTACTAGAAGTTCTAGCTAGGGCAATTAGACATAAAAAAAAAAATTAAAGGCATCCAAATAGGAAAAGAGGAAGTAAAACTCTCACTGTTTGAAGATGACATGATCCTGTACTTAGAAAATGCTGAATTATCCACAACAAAGCTACTTGCACTAATAAATGAGTTCAGGAAAGTGGCAGGATACAAGATCAACATGCAAAAATCAGCAATGTTTTTGTACACGAGTTCTGAACAACTTGAAGAGAAATCAGCGGAAAAATTCCATTTTCAATAGCAACAAAAAGACTCAATACCTAGGAGTTAATTTAACCAAAGAAGTACAGGACTTATATGCAGAAAACTACAAAACAATGCTAAAAGAAATTTAAAAATACCTAAACCAATGGAAAGACATTCTGTGTTCTTGGATTGGAAGAACAAATATCGTGAAGATGTCAGTCTTACCCAAACTAATTTATAGAGTCAATGCAATACCAATCAAAATCCCAACAGCTTACTTTACAGAATTAGAGAAGGCAATTACCAAATTCATCTGGAAGGGTAAGTGCACCTGAATAGCCAAAAGCCTTCCAAAAAAGAAGAGCAACGTGGGAGGAATTTCGTTGCCTGACTTTGAAACATATTACAAAGCTACAATGGTCAAAACAGCATGGTATTGGCATAAAGATAGACACATCGATCAGTGGAATAGAATTGAGAACCCAGAAATAAACCCTCACCTATACAGTCAACCAGTTTTTGACAAACCTACCAAGTCCATGCTAACAGGAAAAAAGACTCTTTAACAAATGGTGTTGGGAGAACTGGATATCATAACCAAAAGAATGAAAGAAGACCCCTATCTCACCCCCTAGACAAGAATCAACTCAAAATGGATCAAAGATCGAAATATAAAAGCCAGGACCATAAAACTACTAGAAGAAAATGTAGGGAAACATCTTCAAGACCTTGTAGTAGGTGGTGGTTTCTTGGACCTTACACCCAAAGCATGTGCAGCAAAAGAAAAAATAGATAAATGGGACCTCCTCAAAATTAAACACTTTTGAACCTCACAGGACTTTGTCAAAAGGGTGAAAAGGCAGCCAACTCAATGGGAAAAAATATTTGGAAATCACATATCTGATAAGGGTTTAATATCCAGGATATATAAAGAGATGTTACAACTCAACAATAAAAAGACAATTGACCCAATTAAAAAATGGACAAAAGGATTGAATAGACATTTGTCCAATGAAGAGATACAAATGGAAAAAAAAAACACATGAAGAAATGCTCAACATCACTCATGATTAGGGAAATGCAAATCAAAACTACAACTAGATATCATTTCACACCTATCAGAATGGCCAGTATTAAAAAGACAGAGAACAGAGAACTACAAGTGTTGGAGAGGATGTGGAGAGATAGGAACACTTATTCACTGTTGGTGTGAATGCAGAATGGTACAGCCACTGTGGAGGAGTGTTTGGCATTTACTAAAGAAGTTGAATATAGACTTGCCACATGACCCGGCAATACCACTACTGAGAAGAACTGAGAGCAGTGACACGAACAGACAGCTGCACACCAACGTTCATAGCAACAATATTCACCATTGCCAAAAGCTGGAAACAACCTGGGTGTCCATCAGCAGAAGAATGGACAAACAAACTGTGGTCTATTCAAACAATGGAATATTATGCAGCTGTAAGAAGAAATGAAGTTGTAAAGCATATGACAACATGGATGAACCTGGAGGACATTATGTTGAGCGAAGCAAGGTAGACACAAAAGGACAAATACTGTATGAATGAGTTACTATGAACCAAATATATTGTGTAACATATTGTTTGATTAAAGATTTTTTATATGTACCCAGTACATTTAATTGAGAAATAAATATATTTATTCATCTGTGTTTACTTTTTAGTTTTTAATTGTTTATATTTTAAATTATTAAATGTACAAAATAAAGTAAAAAA
>PVKH010041003.1:0-10997 GCA_004027955.1 Chaetophractus vellerosus
CCAAAATATGCTGAGAGCTCACAGAACTCAAAATTAACAAAAGTATAGGTAAATATTCAAATACTTTAATAAAAAGACAGTGCATTGATGTCAAGTAAGCTCCTAAAAAGATGCTCAAAACCATTAGTCTTTAGGAAAATGCAAATTAAAATCACAACACAACAACTCCAATAGTACATAAGAAGACTGAACAAACCAAGTGTTGGCCAGGATGTGAAGGAACTGGTACCCTCATACAATGCTGGTTGGAATATAAAATGGCGCAGTAACTTTGAGAAAAAAATTGCACTTTCTTACAAAACTAAATAAACACACATTATAAGGCCCAATCACAGAGAGAGAGAGACAGTTACTTATTGGTTTGGTAGGAGGGAACCACAGATATTCTATCATTGCATGGAAAGTCAAGCAGGGCCCCAGACGGGAGCCAAAAGGGGGCCCAAACTGGAAACTAAAACCCCAAAGTTTACTTGGTTGGAGATACCAAACATAATTTACTTCTTAATTCTGTTTCCCCAAGATGTTTACTTCTTCCAAGGCACATTTTGGATCAAGTAAGTGAGACTTATACCACTGAGACTCTCTGGCAGATCAACTAATGTTCTGAAGAGCAAATTTTCTGAGTCGAGCTTGCAGACAGCTTGCACTATTGGATATACAGCCTTTCTCACCGTAAAATCTGCAAACTTCTTAACATCCAGGTTGACATAACTTACTTAAGCTTTTAGGATACATGTCAATTATCTAGTTTCTCCTGGTATGCCCATGTGTAGGAGTCAATGTGTCCTGGACTGCTGTAACAAATTACCAAAAATGGAGTGGAGTGGATAAAAACGAGAGATTTATTGTCTATATTATAGTTTTGAAGGCTAGAAGTCTGAAATCAAGGTGTTGGCAGGGCCGTGCTCCCTCAGAAGCCTATAGAAGAGAATCCTTCTAGCCTCTTCTAGATTTAGGTGGTTCACTAGCAATCCGTGGGGTTCTTTGGCTTAGAAGAAGCATTGCCTCCTTCCCCAGTGTCTCTCTGTGTATCCAATTTCCTCTTATAAATACACCAGCCACATTGTCCTGTTTTAAGCCACACAGTTTGCAGAAGTTTGTTAGGGCAGTTCTAGAAAATTAGACACCCCCGAAGTCTGTCCATTTCCAAAGGCTTCACCCTTGCCTACAGGGTCCTATAGGAGACACTGCACTTCCCCACACACCCCTCTCCCCATCTTTCTGAACTCTTCTTTTCTGCTTCCCTTTGCTTACAGTGTTCCCAGGATAGTCTTCCTTGTGTTAAACCATGGCAGGCATGCTCTTCCCGAGGGCATCTGCCTTTGCTCTTGTCCCTGCCTGCATCGCTGTTGCTCCTGGGGGTGTAAGAGTTTGCGCTTTCACTGCTTCAGTCTTCATTCAAACGCCACCTGCTCCTCCTCTGCACCTGCCCTGACTACAGGGGGCGATCCCCGTACATCTCCCATAGACATGCTTCCTCCTGTCTCTGATTCACTTTTTTTCGTAATGCACCCAACTTTGCAATGTCATATCTTTCATTTAGTTTTTACAGGGCAATTACCTTTCTTATCCTCTTTAGGCTATAAACCCCATGAGAGCAGATTTTTCTTATGTTGTTCCTTCATTGTTGAATTCCTAGCATCCCTCTAACAACCTACCACAAAATAGGTGCTCAGTAAATATTTGGTAAAAGTAGGACTCAACGAGGTCATATGTTTAAAATTCAGCTCATTAAGTCAGAAGCATGTAAAAATAAACTGACAGTTATTGGAAATTTGAGGTTTTATAAATGAAATGAGTGGAATTTTCTGCTCAAAGAAATTAAACATAGGAGAGATTCTCAAGATGTTTTGGAGATGATTGCTTGAAAGTGAGTGATTTGCTCTAAAGTCACACTTCTCCAGCATGCATATTTTATGACTCAGTAATCAGCATTTTAGGATGTTGAGGATTAAGTGGAACCAACACCAAGTTTCATCATTGCTTTTAAACCACAAGTGAGTTTGAATTACAGGGCCTTACCGGCGAAGGCCCAACTCCACTTAGGAGAGTCACCATGAAGGCTTCTTTCCAGTGTGTCTCACATGCAGCCTCCCTAGATGAACTTGTCCCCTTCCTAAAATATATTCACAGACTCTCAGCACAAAACTTTCAGCTTCCTACACAGCACCGCACTGGGAAATGGAAAAGGAAAGAAGCAGCAGAGTGAGTACCCCTGGGCTAGCAGCTTGACACCAACAGGTCTTGATGGGATAACTGCACAGGGGATTTCTAGAATGCTGTGGCAGAAGATAAGAACACATAGTCTTATAAAATCACAAGAATAATTTCCAATACTTGGTTTACCAAGGCTAAATACCTGAAACCTCTACTTTCTCCACCTTTTTTCCCTCTCCACATCAGAGAATCAAACAATGTCTACGATGATCAGAAGGCAGGAGTATCTGTTAATGAAAGAGACCAATGCTGTTTGATCAAATGACCATACTTTTATCACAAGTTTATAACAAGGCCAAGTTTTACCACAATGCAAGAATGCTGGGGAAAGCAGGAGACAAACAATGGAATTTGTACATATTAGGTTGAAATTCTCTGAGATATTAAGACCCAGGTGCTGATTTTCCTCACATTTGTGGGCTTATATCATTCTTTCTAGCTGTAAAAGAACAGTGTTAGAAAATAATGACGATGAAATAGTGTAGAAGGTATGTGAGTGAAAACTCCACAATCTTACACAATTTTATTATTTAATAAAACTAATAAATAAGTGAGCTATATTTTCAAAGAAAGATGTTAGAAACATTAAAATAAAATCACTAAAGGAAAACAGGAGAAAAAAGGAAATTTTCATTTAGTAAATAAAAACATGAAACTTAGAAATTATGGCCAGATACTGATCCTTAAATATATGATAAAGTAGATAAATATCTAACACATCTAATCAGAAATCTATGCAAATATACAAAATATATGAGAAATAATATAACCAAATATTGAGGACATTCAAATTTAAGAATTGCTTTGCAGAACAATATGCCAGTATGTTTTAAAACATAATTTTCTAGGCAATTAATTTAGCCAAATTAATTTTAACTAAACATAAATAATAAACCTGATTAGACAACTGTATGGTATGATATTCATCAATAACTTAACTCTAAAAATGCAATATCTAAAATATTTCACAGCTAACTTCTATTACAAAGAGATACCTGAAAAAAAGTACAGACCAATCTCCTTCATGAATAAGATTGAATTGTCACCCTGGCATGACCTTCCCAGCAAACACTGAAGGCAAATGCAGCAGGCTTGGGCGATTGGGCAGGACAGCAGGGTGTCCAGGTGCCAAGGTTCCAGGAGGTCAGGATGGGGAAGGGTTCCTGCCACCTCCTTCTCTGCTGTGGGAAGTCAGATGCAACAGAAGTCTGCTCTGTTCGTCAGAAAATGGAAGCTAGGAGCAAAGGGGAAATGCTTTTCCTCTTTGATAACCAGACTGTCCTCCTGTCACTCTCAACTCTTACTGAAGAGCATTTTTGGAAGCTTCCAGCACACTTCTCATCTCTTCTCATTGGCCAGAATTGGGTCAAATATCCATTCCTGAGCCATTAATTTAGATAATGAGTGGGAAAAGTTTCGGTCTAATTAGAATCACTCCTAGATAGAACATTTTGTTTAAGGGATAAATTAAAGAAAATAATTGGATCTCCTTAGCAAAGAAAAAGAGAAAAATTGATGCTCAGTGGGTGGGCAACCAACACTCCCCATAGTCTTCTTTTCTGACTGCGCCTAAATCCAGTACCAGCTGTTCTCTCTCTGAGCTTTGATCAACCTATGCCTGGAAGAGAGCTCCCAAAAAGGTGTCAGATACAATTTATCACAGAAAAAGGACATTTATAGCCGATATTACCTGAGAGAGATTGAAGCAAAATCCAAACCTGGTTAACATTGCATATTAGACAGACCATTCCTGAAATTTCCCTAGAAATTCAACAATGGGAATTTCTCATTTGTTAGGATCCTTACTTCTCTGTTATTTTGCTACTTCACACACTTACTCTTAAATCTTTACTGGAAAACCCAGTTAACTCAACTCACTTTGCCTTTCACTCTCCTTTCAGAATTTTCACTGAGGCTAAATAGGTGATTAAGCATGAATTGTTCAACATCTATGCATGAAGGTGAACCTGATACTCCTCTAAGGAAGACTCCTAGCAGAGCTGACTAATCATCAGCACTGTCTGTTTGGATTTTTTTTGTTTTTTTTCTCCCTTTAAGATAAAGATTTTTTACATTTAAAAAAATTTTTTTCTTTATTAGAGAAATTTTGGGTTTAAAGAACAATCATTCATAAAATACAGGATTCCCATATACCACCCTATTATTAACACCTTGCATTGGTGAGGAAAATTTGTTACAATTGATGATAGCACATATTTATAAATGTACTATGTTAAACCATAGTTTAACATAGGCTCATTTTGTATTGTAGTTCCTTGCATTTGTTGTTTCAGTTCCATGAATTAAAAAAAAAAGTTTCTTCTGTTATTATATATATAATCTATCATTTCCCCTTTTAACCACCTTTGTATTACACACACACACACACACACACACATACACATATATATATGTATATATATACACATACATATATATGTATATATACATACACACATATACATTTTGGTCCTATTAATTACATTCACAACATTGTGTTTCCATCACCACCATCCATTACCAGAACATTTCCATCATTCCAAATAGGAATCCTACACATTTTGAGCCTTAATTTCCCATTCCTTAACCCCACGCTGTCCCCTAGTAACCTAAATTCTGATTTTGTGAGTTTGCTTATTCTAATCATTTGTTGAAATTTATGAGATCATACAATATTTGTCCTTTTGTGTCTGGCTTATTTCACTCAATGTGATGCCTTTAAGGTTCAACTATGTTATCGCATTTATCAGGAATTCATTCTTTTTATGGTTGAATAACATTCCTTTATTTGTATATACCACATTTTGTTTATCCATTCATTGGTTGAAGGACACTTGTTTTGCTTCTATATTTTGGCAATTGTGAATAATGCTGCTATAAACATCAGTGTGCAAATATCTGTTCAAGACCCTGCTTTCAATTCTTTTTGGTATGTGCCTAGTAGTGGAATTGCCAGGTCATATGGTTATTCTACACTATGATTTCTGAGGTGCTTCCAAACTGTCTTCCACTGCTCTGTCCCATTTTACATCACCACCAGCAGTGAATGAGTGTTCTTATTTCTCCATATCCTCTCCAACACTTGAAATTTCTGGGTTTTCTGTTGTTGTTGTAGTTGTTTTTAATAGCAGCCATTCCAATTGGTGTGAAATTGTATCTCGTTGTGGTTTTGATTTGAATTTCCCTGATGGTAATGATGTTGAACATATTTTCATGTTTTCTGGCCATCCATACGTCTTTGGAGAGATGTTTATGCAATTCTTTCAGTCTGTTTTTCTTTTTATTGTTAAATTATAGGATTTCTTTATATATTCTGGATATAAAACATTTATTGGGTATGTGGTTTACAAATATTTTCTCCCGTTTTGTGAGTTGTCATTTTAATTTCATAATAAAGTACTTTGAGGCCCAAAAGTTTTTAATTTTGATGAGATAAATGATCTATTTACTTTCCTTTGTGCTTTGGGTGTAAAGTCCAAGAAACCATTACCTCATAAAAGTTTCTGTAGTTGCTTCCCTATGTTTTCTTCTGCGAATTTGATAGTTCCAGCTGTTATATTTAGGTCTTTGATCCATTTTGAGTTCATTTTTGCATAAGGTTTGAAGTAGCAGTCATCCATTTTTTTGGAAATAGAGATCCAGTTTTCACAGCACCATTTGCTGAAGAGACTGTTCTTTTACAGTTGAGTGGTCTTTTCCAACTTGTCAAAAGTAAGTTGGCCATTAAGGTGAAGGTTGATTTCTGACCTCTCAATTCAATTCCATTGGGCTATGTGTTTGTCCTTGTGCCAGTACCATGTTGCTTAGATGTTTTAATTTGGACAAATACGAAGATATGCCTAAGGAAATAAAACTGGAATGAAGATTACCAACATATTGGGAGTGGTTAACATTGGGTGATGAAATTCACAGCCATATTTGCTTTCCTTTTTAAGCATTTCTGCACATAATAGTATGACACACTATTGACAACTTGGGGTGGGAAATATAATTGCAATTCCTTAACATGAAACAGAATTTATATTTTGAATTCCTGTTCCTCCAGAGTAGTTGAAATCCTCTTTATGGGTAAAGAGCAGAAGCCTTCCAACTAATCTCCATTAGCCAGGATTTTGTCTAATTCCCTAGATATTGTAAATAGATGTCAAACTTCTTTCTCAAGCATATATGTCAGCACAAGCATCTGACAATGCCTGATAACAAGCCTGTACGCTCGATGATCTTTGCCTGCCTGATCTCTGCAGGTCTGACTTCTAGAATGCTGCTGTGCTGCACCAAAATGATAGACTGGAAACAATGTTGAGAAAGTTTCATGAAATCTTCTCTGCCTTGATTCACAAGCATCTGTTCCATCTTTAAGCTAGATCTCTCATGCTGGTTGTGATTTTTCCTTGGGTGCAAAACATAAGGCCTTCAGTTATGACACATAGACTGTGGTGGTTTCAAACTGTATGTACCCCAGAAAAGCATGTCTTTAAAACTAATTCATGCCTGTGAGTATGAACCTATTGTAAGTATGATTTCCTGAGTTTCCTTCAGTTAAGGTGTGGCCCAGGGTGGGTCTGAATCCTGTTACTGGATTTCTTTATAAGAGAATGAAATCAGACAAAGAGAGAGAAAGCCATGGAAGTGAGAAGATGAAAGCAACAAACCCTGAAGAGAAGGAAGCCCTGCAGATGCCGCCATGTGCCTTGCCATGTGACAGAGGAGTCTATGATTGCCAGCAGCCAGTGTTCAGGAAGAAAGCATGGTCTTGATGTGGCCTTGATTTTGACATTTTCAAAACTGTAAGCTTGTAAGCTAATAAATGCCCATTGTGAAAAGCCAACCCATTTCATGCTATATTGCTTTCAACAGCCTAGCAAACTAATACTCAGACCTACTTTATTTGCTTTGTTGTCTCTTCTCCTCTTCTCCACCTGAAGTTTTAATTTACCCATTTATTTTCTCTTTAGTATGTGGAACATAACAGATTCTCCAAACCCCAGCACTTAAGTGCTGAATCTATACTACCATATCCCCAAGGATAGAATCATTATGGAAATTAAAATTTGGAAAGAGCTCTGAAGACAATGTGCATCCTACCTGACATATGCCTCACTTTCCTGGAAGGTAGGAGGGATTGGGAATCTGTCCTCAAATAGCTCCCATCTGTCAAAGAAGTAGTTATATTTGCAAAAGTTTGATACAAAATTGGATGTGAGTGGAGACTCTGAAAAATGGGACCTAATAAGGAAATGTGAAAATCAATAAGAATATCAGCTTTTCCTCAGGGGTAAGCTTGTATGGTCCTAGGACAGAGAATATAGATGTTTTGTAAATGTTAATTTGAAAAATCAATAAGCTCTGCAAATGATTTGCTTTTTTATCTGTATGTACTATGCCACACCCTGTGGACCATCCACTAGCCCTTATTTTCCTACTAGTGCATGCTTCTTTACTTTTATTTAATTTTGTCATTGTAAGAAAATATGTTAAGTATCCCTTCACAATACATTCCTAACTTAATTTAGTCTGTCCCTGAAATCCAGTGTATATTGCTTGCCAGATTAATGGGACTTAAGCAGTTAAACAGCTTTTAATTCCAATGACAGTTCCTATGACCTTAGGAAAGTGTTCAATTAAATAGTCAATTAAACTTAAATGTTGTCACCTGATTTAAATGCCTTCTTCACAACCCTTCCTATATCAAAATACCAATAGGTTTGAGGCAAACTGATTTGAGATATTTTAGGAATTTTTCCTGCAATGGGGAAAGAGAGAAGGTGCTTACTTGTGATTAGATTTGGAAAGATGCCTGAAGGAGGAAAAGGCATCTCAGCTGCAGCTTGAGGTAAGTCTGTGTTAGGTGGAGATGAAAGAGAACATACCAGGCTGTAAACACCCCTAGCAAAGGCATGGAGGGCGAAAGAGTTTGGATAAGAGTAGGTCTAACTCTCCATTGGGTGACGGGAAGGTTTTAGGAGAGGGGCATGGAGGGAATGGATATGGATCTTTGAGTTCCCAGCTGATGCTGTCCCTGGCTTCACACTAACAACTGCACCCTGGCATGTCCTTTCCCTGATATCCTATCATCAGAACCCACAGAGGATTTTGCACAGCACTTAATTGACCTAAGAGCCAAGGTTCTGGAGTGAGATACTTTGAGTTCTTATCTCTGCTCTGCCTCTTACTAACCAGGTGACTTTGGATAAGGTGCCTAATCTCTTATGCCTCAGTGTCCTCATCCAAAACAAAGATAATTTTAGTGCTTTCTTCCAGAGATTATCACAATGATTGAATAACTTATTATAAGTAAACCACTTAGAACTGTGCCCAGCCTTTGTTTCAATGAACAGTAGCTATGATGATGATTTCAATCAACCTCAGGCTAAAGTCTACATCTTACATTTTATTCAACCAAATGCATAGAATAAGCTGGACAAAAATAATTGTTCGAGAAATCCTGTCTTGTTTCACTTAAAAAATGGTGATGAAATTCAAAACAAAATCTATCATAGAGGAGAACAGGGCATTTGTTCAAGTCTATTCTGATTTCCTTTGGGAACCAGATGAAAAAGAATGAAGACTCATGGGAAAAGAAAAGGAGAAAGGAGTAGGTACTAGGTGATCTTACAATTCTCTGTGAATAGGCACTTCAGTTTTTTTCTGGCTCATGCTGAACTGCTTTCCCTGAAGAAGATACTTAAGAAGCTAAATTTAAGTACAAGCAAAATCAGACACTGGAGAGGCAGCTCCTGAAGTATTTTTAAACCACTCGACTTCTCTAAAGATATTCATAATTTTATGGCCATGGATAGCCAGACTAGGAAATAATGCTGAATTCTAACTAGAGGTAAGCAAAGGTGAGGAAGTTATTACCTCAGTTTAGGGAATTGTGCCGATTCAAATACGAGGGTCAATGTTACTAACTTTTGTTTTCTCCTGATAAAAAATGACCTGAATGTGTGTAGATGCCTTAGGGAAAACTTTGATAGTGGGTGGTAAAACGAAGGGAGCATTCAAGAAAAATATTATCTGTTGGTACTGTGAAGTTAAGAAATATTTATGCTTGGTAAATGGAAAGAGCAGAAACTTATAGTATGATCTGTAAGTCAGAATCAGCAAAGTAGGCTGTTAGAACTAGACAAGACTTCATTCATTCTCTTTGTATGTTTGTCTCTGTTTGTGTGTCTGTATTTGTGTGTGTAGCTCAAGTTTTAGCCAACTTAGACTGCATTGACTTTGTATGTCCAGGCTTAGGGGCAAAGATTCAGGCAGGGCGTGGGTCCCAAGACCCAATATGAGGACCCTCAGAGCACTGGAGTGAGTTAGATAGCTTGCATCCTTATGATTCAAGAACCTAACCCACCTTTAGCATTATCTCCGGTGGGACACCCATACCCATAAAAATGAAAGGATTGCTTGATGGGTTAACAGTTGGGCAGGCATTTGAATTTCAAGGTGGAGAATCATTCCTTCCCAGGGGTCCAGGTGGCTGGCTGAGTTAGTAAACTCCTTTGCAATTTTGATTTTTCCAGTCCCAAAAAGCTGTCAGACCACCACAGAGGATCAAAACCTCTTCTTTATCTACCATACTTCATCTTATAATTATGTACTAGGATTTCAGCCCATCACTTCAAAACATGACCTACTCACATCATTAGGTAGAACAACTAGACAGAAGATCAACAAGGAAACAGAGAACTTGATCAATATGATAAACGAGTTAGACCTAACAGACATATACAGAACACTGCACCCAAACTCAGTGGGTTATACATTCTTCTCAAGTGCCCATGGATGGATCTTTCTCCAGGATATATCTTATGTTAGGTCACAATGCAGCTCTCAATAAATACAAAAAGTCTGATATTATACAAAGCACCTTCTCAGATCATAATGGAATGAAACTAGAAATCAATAATAGAAAAAAAGTAAATTCGCAAATGTGTTGATACTGAACAACACACTCCTAAATAATCGGCGGGTCAAAGAAAAAATTGCAAGTGAAATCAGTAAATATATTGAGACAAATGAAAAAGAGAACACAACATATCAAAACTTATGGGATACAGCGAAGGCAGTCTTGAGAGGGAAATTTATAGCCCTAAATGCCTATATTAATAAACAAGAAGGAGCTAAACTCACAGATTTAACTGAACAACTAGAGAAACTAGAAAAAGAACAGCAAACCAATCCCAAAGCAAGCAGAAGGAAAGAAATAATAAAGATTAGAGCAAATAAATGAAAATGAGAACAGAAAAACAATAGAGAAAATCAACAAAACCAAAAGCTGGTTTTTTAAGAAAATCAATAAAATTGACAAACCCCTCACTAGACTAACAAGGAAAAAAAAAGAGAGAAGATGCAAATAAATACAATCAGAAATGAAAGGGGGGAAAATTACAAATGACCCCACAGAAATAAAATGAATCATAAGAGGATATTGTGAGAAACTATATGCCAACAAACTAGACAACCTAGATGAAATGGATAAATTTCTAGAAATGCACAACCAACCTACACTGATGCTACAAGAAATACAAGAACTTAACAAACCAATCACATTTAAGGAGATTGAATCTGTCATCAAAAATCTCCCAGCAAAGAAAAGTCCAGGACCATATGGCTTCACAGGTGAATTCTACCAAGAATTTCAAAAATAATTAACACCAATCCTGTTTAAACTCTTCCAAAAAATTGAAGAGGAGGGAAAATTACCCAAGACATTTTATGAAGCCAACATCACCCTAATACCAAAGCCAGATAAAGATACAAGAAAAGAAAATTACAGACCA
>PVKH010041004.1:0-10996 GCA_004027955.1 Chaetophractus vellerosus
CTCACTTGTCTTCTCCTGGGCCACTCCTCTCCAACATCAGATCTGCTTCTCAAAAATCTGCTTCTCAAAAAATCTGCTTGGGGCCGACTGGATAGCCCAGTGGATAGGGCGTCGGCATACCACATGGGAGGCCCGGGTTCGGTTCCCGGGGACCTCTCCTAGCGGGCAGACCGCCTTGAGAATGGCAAGCCGCCGTGGGTGGGCCAGAGCCGCCGTGGGCAGGGCAAAAAAGCTGCCACGGACAGGCAAAAGCCGCCACGGGCAGGGCAGGTTGCCCGCGAGCACAGCCAGCCACCCGCGAACTGAAAAGCCGGCCGTGATGGAAGCAGAAGCCGCCCACAAGCGGGGAAAGCCGTGCCTGCGCAGTGACCAAGTCTCGGCGCGTCACCGCAGTGGGGGTGGGGGGGGAAGGGAGATATGTAATAAAATAAATAAATCTTTAAAAAAAATAAAATAAAATAAAATGGAGCTATCCTGTTACATACGTTTAAAAAAAAAATCTGCTCCCTCTGTCTTGGGCCTTGCCTTTTATGCTTGAGACCACACCCACCGAGGGGTGGGGCTCAACACCCTACTGATGTGGCCCAGTTAATGCCCTAATCATAACCTAATCATGCCCAAATTAACAGATCAGTTTACAAGCATGATTCAATTTATATTTTTGGAATTCATAATTACATAAAACTGCCAAACCATTACACTCCACCCTCTGAATTCCAAAAACACATTACAATATTCAAAAAAACTTTAATTCAGTAACAATGCAAGTACAAAATCATATCATGATCATTTTAAATAAATATAGTTTGCCTTCTGGGCAAAATCCTGTCTGCTATAGAACTCTGAAACTTACTTAATCATTACTCTGCTTCCAATACACAAATGGAAAGACAAAGAATAAACATTTTCATTATCATAAGGAGAAATTGGGATGTTAAACATAAGTACTGGATCCTCTACAGTTCAGTAAACCTGCAGGGCATCCTCCATTCGATTTCAAAGCCTGAGGGTCATTCTTAAGATGATGGTTTCTTCTCCTTGGGGCCACATGGGAACCCACCCTTTCCATAGGCTTGCCCAACAGCCATTTTCTTGGTTCCACCCTTATTAAGCATCTGGGTGTCGACCAAGCTCCAGACCTCATTCTCCAAGAATGTTGGGGTGATTGCCACAAGTTACCCAATCTTTGGGTTAGAGTTCTAGCACCCCTAGTACAGTGAGGTGAAGACAACATTCCCCCTGACCTTTGGCATACAGGCTCAACTCTCTCAGAGCAACGAGTTGACCACCTGGCCTTCTCTAACCTTTGGCACGCAGGCTCAAACCTCTCAGAGCAACAAGTTGACCACCTGGCCTTCTCTAATCTATGGGGGACAGGAGCACCCCTCTCAGACCTAAGGGGTGCTGACCTTAACCACCTTAATCTTTGAGAAATGTGCTCCACCCTCCCCGTACCTTGGGGCAGCAAGACTCTTCCTGAACATTGGGTGGGAACATCCACCCTCTTCAACTTCTGGGGCAAACTCACCCTCTCTGGACATATGGGTGGGGCTCCTCTCTTGGCCCAAGGTGATGTCTTAATTCCAGATCTCAACTTCCATGTTTTTCTCCTTAAAGCTGTTTCTCCTTCAATGTCTCCTTTCCATGTCCTTTTTAGTCCAAGTGAACAGTGGTTTTGTTCATACAGCATTCTCAAAAACTTTGTTGGTTTAGCATGTAGGAAGCAGGGGTCTAAGCCATCAGACAGTAAGACTTTCCACAAGTCTTTCCTAGATAACTGCATCTTCAATTCTGATTTACAAGTTCCAGGTTTAGCTAAATTTTCAAATGGGGCACTTTCATCTGGAAACTTGATTTCCAGAAACTTGGAATCAGCTTCTGTTTTCTTTGTGCCCAAAAGTTCAGTCCTTAGTGTATTTCGCTCATCTAGTACTTTGCTATAAGCTGCAAGGGGAAGGCAAGCCACATTCTCTGGGTTTACTTTGGAAAGCACTTCAGCTAAATGCTCATGTTCGCCATTTTCAAATTCTATCTTCCATATAACACCAGGAGTTAATCTTGCTAAGTTTTCTGCAACTTTAAAACATGGATCACCTTTCCTCCAGTTTCCAATAAGAGTTTCATCATTTACTTTTAAGGCATTATAAAAAGTCTCTTTAGCATCCATATCACAATTGTTTCCTTTTAAGGCCTTATCAAAAAGAACTTTAGGCTCCATATTGTTATCAACAGTCTCTGCAAAGCAATCTAGGCCTTTTCCATCAAGCATTTCACAATTCCTCCAAAAAATACCCCTTACCCATTTATAAAACCATTCCAACATTTTGGTAATTGCAAAAAGCACTACCCCACTTCTGGTACCAAATTTTGTATTTGTCAGCCAAAGAGGTGCCTTTGCAAAATATACCAATAATTGGTTGGTCTTTATAAAGGGTATTTATTTGGGGTAGAAGCTTACAGTGACCAGGCCACAAAGCCTAAGTTTCTTCCCTCACCAAAGTCCACGTGTTGGAGCAAGACAGCTGCTGATATTTGCCAGGGTTCAGGCTTTTTGGGTTCCTCTCTTCCCAGGGCTGCAGCTGTAGACAATCAGGTGAACAGCTCACTTGTCTTCTCCTGGGGCCCTCCTCTCCAACATCAGATCTGCTTCTCAAAAATCTGCTTCTCAAAAAATCTGCTCCCTCTGTCTTGGGCCTTGCCTTTTATACTTGAGACCACACCCACCGAGGGGCAGGGCTCAAAGCCCTACCAACGTGGCCCAGTTAATGCCCTAATCATAACCTAATCATGCCCAAATTAACAGATCAGTTTACAAGCATGATTCAATTTATATTTTTGGAATTCATAATTACATAAAACTGCCAAACCATTACAGATATGATAAAAACTATTTTCTTACCACTTGATTTCACATTTCAATGTGGAAGTAGTATTTACAGCATTACTGATCTTTTAGAAATAGCCAATGTCCCAAAAGTCTCTGTAGCCTGCTTTGAATCTGTATAAATAATGCAATATAAACTTCTTAATAAAAGCTGCAAGATAGTGCCATTATATCATAAGCTAATTAATTTTTAAAATATTTTTTTTAGAAAAGTGAACTTACAAAACAATCACGCAGTTGTGTGGAATTCCCATACAACACCCTTCCAGGAACACACTACATTGTTGTGGAACATTTGTTACAAATTATGAGATAACATCATCAGACCATTACCACTAACTTTGGTCTATAGTGTACATTTGATATATTTTTTCCGTATCCCCTTTTAACACAGAACATCGTTGGCATTTATGCAAGAATATTACAGTATTGGTGTTGACTATTGTCCATAGATTACATTAATTGTGTTTTTTCTTCATGCTTCTTTACATTCTTACCACCTTGAAATAGTGATGTACCTTTTTTCTAGTTCATAGAAGGACATTCTTGTATTTGTACTATTAACCACAATTCTCATCCACCTCTGGGTTCATTATGTTATTCAGTCCCTAGATTATTCTCTAGCTTTCTTTCAATTGACATTTACATCCCTAGACTACCCTTTTCAGCCATTTATAAACCAGCTGTGTTAGTTATACTCATTCTAGTGTGTTACCATCAACTCTATCCATTTCCACACTTTACAATCAAATTAATTAAAACTTCTACATAAACTAAGCATCAGTTCCCTTCTTACAACCAATACTCTAGGTTTTAACTCCATGCATTTATTCTTTGTATTTAGTTCATATTAGTGAGACCATGCAATATATGTCCTTTTGTGTCTGGCTTATTTCACTTAGCATAATGTTTTCAAGGTTCATCCATATTATCATATGTGTGCCAATTTCACTTCTTCTTACAGCATTCCATTATATGTGTATAACACATTTTGCTTATCCATTCATCAGTTGATGGACACTTGGGTTGTTTCCATATTTTGGCAATTGTGAATACCACTACAATGAACATCGGTGTGCAAATGTCTGTTTACATCACAGTTTTCAGTTCTTCTGAATATATTCCTAGTAGAGGAATTTCTGGATCATATGACAGTTCTATATTTAGATTCCTGAGGAACTGCTAAGCTGTCTTCCACAGAGGCTGCACCATTTTACATTCCCATCAACAGTGAAGGAGTGTTCCTATTTCTCCATGTCTCTCCAGCACTTATTATTTTCTGTTTTTTTAATAATGGCCATTCTATGCATTGTGAGATGATATCTCACTGTCGTTTTGTTTTACATTTCCCTAATAGCTAGTGATATTGAACATTTTTTCATGTGCTTTTTGACTATTTGTATTGTCTGTTTGGGGAAATGTCTAAATCTTTTGCCTACTTTTAAATTGGATTGCTTGCTCTTTTATTGTTGAGTTGTATTATCTCTTTATATATAATGGAAATCAAACCCTTATCAGAAATGTGATATCCAAATATTTTCTCCCATTGAGTGGGCTGCCTTTTCACCTTCTTGATGACGTCCTTCGAATCACAAAAGTGTTTAAGTTTGAGGAGGTCCCATTTATCCATGTTTTCTTTCATTGCTCATGCTTTTGGTGTAAGGTTTAAGAAACCACCACCTACCACTAGGGCTTGAAGATGTTTCCCTACATTTTCTTCTAGGGGCTTTATGGTTCTAGCTTTTATATTTGGGTGTTTGATCCATTTTGAGTTAATTTTTGTGTAAGATGTGAGATAGGGGTCCTCTTTCTTTATTTTGGATATGGATATCCAGTTCTGCCAGCACTATTTGTTGAATAGACTGTTCTGCCCCAGCTGGGTGGGCTTGAAAAGCTTGTCAAAAATCATTTGACCATAGGTGTGAGGATCTGTTTCTAAACCATCAGTTTGGTTCCATTGGTCTATATATCTATCCTCATGCCAGACTTCATACATGGGCAGCAGGTGCTCCACCACTTGAGCTACATCTGCTCCCCATGATGTTTTTAGCACTGTAGCTAGGTAATGTGATTTAAAGTCTGGAGGTGAGAGGCCTCCAACTTCATCTTCCTTTTTAAGATGCTCCTGGCTATTTGGGGCTCCTTGCCCTTCCAAATAAATTTGATAATTGTGTTTTCATTTCTTTAAAAAAATGCTGGTGGAATTTTTATTGGGATTGCATTGAATCTGTATATCAATTTGGGTAGAATTGATATCTTAATGATATTTAGTCATCCAATCCATAAAAATGGATTGCTCTTCCATTTATTTAGGTCTTTTAAAAATTTCATTTAGCAATGCATTGTAGTTTTCTGACTACAAGTACTTTACGTCCTTGGTTAGGTTTATTCCTAAATATTTAATTTAGTAGCTATTGTAAATGGAATGTTTTCCCTGACTTCCTCCTCAGGTCATGCATTAGTGTATAGAAACACTACTGATATTTATGCATTAATTGTGTATCCTGTCATTCTGCTGAAATCATTTATTAGCTCTAGAAACTTTATTGTAGATTTCTGGGACTTTCTAGGTATAGGATCATACCATCTGTGAATAGTAAAAATTGTACTTCTTCCTTTCCCATTTGGATGCCTTTTATTTCTTTTTCTTGCCTGTTTGCTCTAGTTAGACCCTCTAGCACTGTATTGAACAACAGTGGTGACAATGGAACCACTGTCCGATTTCAATGGAAAAGCTTTCAGTCTTTCACCTTTGAGTACAATGTTAGCGGTGGGTTTTTCATTTATGGACTTTATCATATTAAAAAAGTCCTCTTCAATTCCTATCTTTTGTAGTAATTTTTATCAAGAAAGGATGCTGTATTTTGTCAAATGAATTTTCTGTATTAATTGGTAGGATCATGTGATTTTTCTTTTTTGATTTAATAGTGTGATATAGTATACCGATTGACTTTTTTTTCTGTGTTGAATCATGCTTACATGCCTGGTATAAAATCTGCTTGATCATAATTAATAATTCTTTTAATGTGTTGTTGAATTCGATTAGCAACTATTGAGGATTTTTGTACCCAAATTCATTAGGGAAATGTCTCTCTAATTTTCTTTTTTTGTAATCTTTGTCTGGCTTTGGCATTAGGGTGATATTGCCTTCACAGAATGAATTTGGTAGTGTTCCTTTTTGCTCAATTTTTGGAATAGCTTGAGTAAGAATGACATTAAATCTTCTTTGACTGTTTGGAAGAACTCACTAATGAAACCATTTGGTCTAGGATCAGTGTAGGTTGTTTGTACGTTCCTAGGAATTTTTCCATTTTGTCTACATTGTCTAGTTTGTTGGCATACAGTTGTTCATAATATCCTCTTATGATCTCTTTTATTTCTGTGGGGTTAGTAGTAATGTCTCTGTATTCATTTTTTATTTTATTTATTTGCATATTCTCTTTTTTTCATTGTCTAGCTAAGGGTTTGTTGATTTTCTTATATTCTTGAAGAACCAACTTTTGGTGTTTTTAATTCTCTCTATTGTTTTTTTAAATCTCAATTTCATTTATTTATCCTCTGATCTTTATTATTTCATTCCTTCTGCTTCCTTTGGGAATAGCTTGCTGTTATTTTTCTAGTTCCTCCAGCTATGTATTTAAATTGTTGATTTTAGCTTTTTCTTTTCTTTTAATGTAAGCTTTGGGGCTATAAATTTCCCTCTCAGCACTGCCTTCACTGCATCCCATAGGTTCTGGCATGTTGTGTTCTTGTTTTCATTCATCTTGAGATATTTATTGATTTCTCTCACAATTTTTTCTTTGACCCACTGATTAAGAGTGTGTTGTTTAATCTCCATATATTTGTGAATTTTCTCTTTTTCTGCCTGTTGTTGATTTCCAACTTTATTCCATTATGATCAAAGCAAGTACTTTGTATAATTTCAATCTTGTTAAATTTATTGAGATCTGTTTTGTGACCCAACGTGTGGTCTATCCTGGAGGAAGATCCATGAGCACTTGAGAAGACTGTGTATCTTGCTGTTTCAGGGTGTAATGTTCTGTATATATCTATTAGGTTTCATCCACTTATCATATTATTCAAACTCTGTTTCTTTATCAAATCTTTGCCCAGATGTTCTTTCCAATGCTGAGAGTGGTGTATTGAAGTCTCCAACTATTTTTGTAAAGACAACTATTTCTCCCTTCTGGTTTGCCAGTGTTTGCCTCATGTAATTTGGGGCATCCTGGTTAGGTGCATATACATTTATGATTATTATTTCTTCCTGGTGATGCACTCCTTTTATATTATGTCCTTCCTTGTATCTAGTAACAGTTTTTCTTTAAAGTCTATTTCATCTGATATAAGTATAGCTACTTCACATTTTTTGTTGTTGTTGTTATTGCTTGCATGGAAAATCTTTTCCCAGCCTTTCACTTTCAATCTTTTGGTATTCTTGGGTCTAAGGCGAGTTTCTTGTAGGCAGCATATAGTTGGCTCATATTTTCTTATCCAGTCCATCAGTCTGTGTTTTTTCATTGGGAAGTTTAATCCACTATATTCAATGTTATTACCCTAGAGGCAGTTCTTACTTCATCCATTATGACCTAGTTTTATTTGTCTTATTTTATTTTTATCACTCTTTTTACACTTTGAATTACTTTTACTCATATAATCTTCATTTATAGACTCTCTTGCAATCCTCTCTCTCCTGTCTTTTCTTTTCAGGCTGTAGCACTCCCCTTAGTATTTCCTTCAAAGCTGGTATCTTGGTTACAAACTCTCTGTTTCTATTTATCTGTGAATATTCTAAACATTCCCTCATTTTTGAAAGACCATCTTGCTGGATATAAGAGTCTTGGCTGGCAGTTTTTCTCTTGCAGTATCTTAAATATTATACTACTACCTTCTTGCCTCCGTGGTTTCTGATGAGAAATCAGCACTTAATCTTATTGGGTATCCCTTGTATGTGATACTTTGCTTTTCTCTTGCTGCTCTCAGAATTCTCTCTTTCTCTTTTGCATTTGACATTATGATTAGTATGTGTCTTGGAGTAGGTCTATGAGGATTTATTCAGATGGGAATGCTTCTTGGACATGTATATCTATGGTCTTCAATAGGGTTGGGAAGTTTTCTACCATTATTTCATCAAATATTCCTTCTGCCCTTTTCCCCTTCTCTTCTCCATGTATATCCATGACATGTGTGTTTGCACATCTCTTGCCAACATTTATTTCCCTGGGATCCTGCTCAATATTTCCCATTCTTTTCTTTATCTGTTCTTTTGTATTTTTGCATTCAGAGGCCATGTCTTCAACCTCCCTGTTCCTTTCTTCTGCCTCCTTAAATCTGCTGTTATATACCTCCAGTGTGTTTTTCATTTCATTTATTGTGCCTTTCATTCCCATAAGATCTGCTATTTTTCAATGTATGCTTTCAAGTTCTTCTTTGTGCTAACCCAGTGTCTTTTTAATATCCTTAATCTCTTTAGCTATCTCATTGAATTTTTCAAGGAGATTTGTTTGAATATATATGATTAGTTGTCTCACCTTCTTTATGTCATCTGGAGGTTTATCTTGTTCTTTTGGACCATATCTTCCTTTTTTCTTGGTATGGGTTGTAATTTTTTTTTTTTGGTATCTTGTTATCTGGCTTACTAGTATTACTTCTGGGTGTAGTTTCTCTCTTTAGGGCTTTCTTGACCTTTCTCCTTTGCTGATTGTATAGTAGGAGCTAAGGATGTAGTTGGTACTGTGAGCTGTGGAGGCTGAAGCTGCTTGCATTGTCCCAGGAACTGATGAAGCTTCTCTTTCCTATCTCCTCTGCCAGGGGTAGAGATGGAGCTGCAGCCATGTGTAGAAATCCAAGTCATACAGGCCAAGACTGTAGTTGTCTGGAGAGACTGATGAAGCTTTATGCATGTTCCTCCCCTGCCAAAGCAGGGATGGAGCTGCAGGTATGGGCAGCAAACTAAGCTGTGCAGGTCAAATCTGACTGCAGTTGACCAGGTAGACTCACATAGCTCCAGCCCCTCTTCTCCCCTTCCAGGTTTGGGGATGGACCTTCTGGAGTGCCCAACAATCTAATCTGTGTGGGTCAAAAGTGCCTGCACTTCCCCTGAGAGGCTGACAGTGTACTGTCACTTCTGCCTTTTAAGGGGTGAGGATGGAACCACAGGTGCCCAACAAACTGGTCTGTGCAGACCGAAAGCACCCGTAGTTGCCCAGAGAGGCTGAGGAAACATAGCTCGCCTTCTATCCTACTGGGGTGCAGGGATGGAGCTACAGGTGTCCCAGTATCCAGTCTGTGCATGCTGAATGCACCTGCAGTTTCCCAGAGAGGCTGGGGAAACACCAGCCCCCTCCTATCTTATGGGGGTGGGGTGGGGATGGAATCGAAGGTGCTCAACAAACATTCCATGTGAGAT
Source organism: Chaetophractus vellerosus (assembly GCA_004027955.1). Lineage (NCBI taxonomy): Eukaryota > Metazoa > Chordata > Mammalia > Cingulata > Chlamyphoridae > Chaetophractus > Chaetophractus vellerosus. Next base: position 9,291 of record PVKH010041004.1, read on the forward strand.
GAAAGCACCTGCAGTTAGTTTCCCAGAGAGGATTAGGAAACACAGCTCCCTTCCTATCCTATTGGGGGTGGGGATGGAGCTACAGGTGTCTGAGTATCCAGTCTGTGTGGGCTGAAAGTGCCTGCAATTTCCCAGAGAGGCTGAAGAAACACTAGCCCCATCCTATTTTATGGGGGGAGCTCACTGATGGAATAGAAGTAGCTCAAGAAACCAGCCTGTGCACCAAAAGCACCTGCAGGTGCCTAGAGAGACTGGGGAAACATCACCTCCCTCTTGTCCTTTTGGGAGTCGGGGTGGAGCCAAAGGCACCCAACTGTCCAGTTCATGCAGGCTAAAAGTGCCTGCAGTTGCCCAGAGAGGCTGAGGAAACACCAGTCCCCTCCAATCCTATGAGGGAGGAGACAGGGGTCACTCAACAAACCAGTCTGTGTGGCTCCAAAGCCCCTGCAGTTGCCCAAAGAGGTTGAGGAAACACAGCTCCCCTCCAATCCTTTTTGGGGGGTGGGATGGAGCCCCAGGTGTCTGACTATCCAGTCTGTGCCAGCTGAAAGTGCCTGAAGTTGCCTAGAGATGCTGTTGTAGGTCCTACAAGCTTCCTCCCTACCAAGCTGGGGCTGGGGCCTAGGCTAGGGCTGCAATCCAATCTGGGTGGAAAGAAGGTGGTCCCTACTGTCACTGTGATTTTCATTCAGCCCCACTTGCCCTCAGGCTGGGGGCAGAGTTAAAATGGCAGCGTGTGGCCTCTTTCTGAGTTGGACTAGTTCAAACTTTAGCTATTCTTAGGATTATACTTTAGCCAGTTGATTTTACTAATCAGTAGCTGAAGTCAGTGCCTGACTGTCTCTTCCTACCCCATTTTTAGGAAATGGAGTTTCTAACTCCAGCCATGGAATAGCTCCTGAGGTTACTTGCATTGTCAGTGGAGGATGGACACTCGCTTCCATGGCATGAAGTGCTCTACTCATGACTCTTCACTGCAGATGGGCAGTCTCCTCCTTCCATTCTTTCAAGAGTGTTGCAGGATGCTCTTCTGGTCTCCTAGACCCCTCAAACAGGTGCTTTAGATAGCTCTGGGTGATTACTAACCGCCCTTTAGCATGAGGGGACTCTTGGAGCTACTTACTCTGCTGCCATCTTGCCCCTCTCCCTGTTCATTCATTCTTTTCCTGATATTCTTTAGTTCTTTCTCTGTATTTTCTTTCATCTCCTTTAGCCTATTCTTCACTGATGTTTTTTGGATTTTTATCCTCTTCCATTGTATGTGCCATCACATACATTTCTTTATATGTCATAATCTTTTTGTTACATGCTGTACATTTAAATATTTTAAAGTGTTGACTCTGGGATTTAGTCTTTGAACTGTCTGTTTCTTGAGTTTGTATCTAGCTGACATTATAACAAAGATTTCCTTGAGTGCTAAGATTTAACAAAATCAATGCCAAAAACGCCTTTCACAGTCTTTTCAAGAACTTCCTTTAGCAGAGAAATTAGTCTGGATTATCCAGGTAGGCCCAGTATAATCATAGTGATTGTTAAAAGTAGAATGTGGAGGCAGAAGAGAGACTCAGAAGAGATGGCAGCAAGAGATGGCAAAAGGACTTGCCTAGACATTGCTGGCTTTGAAGCTGAAGAAGACCATTAGCTAAGGGATGTGGGCAGCCTCTAGAAGCTGGAAAGGGCAAGGAAAACGGATTCTCCTCTAGAGC
>PVKH010041005.1:0-10998 GCA_004027955.1 Chaetophractus vellerosus
GCAGGCGACCTGCCCTGCCCGTGGCAGCTTTTGCCTGTCCGTGGCAGCTTTTTGCCCTGCCCACGGCGGCTCCGGCCTGCCCATGGCGGCTTTGCCTTTCTCAAGGCGGTCTGCCCGCTAGGAGAGGTCCCCGGGAACTGAACCCAGGGCCTCCCATGTGGTTTCCCAGCGAGCTCTTTATCCACTGAGCTATCTAGCCGGGCCCTCCTCAATTTTTTTTTGTTTCGTTTATTGTGGTCTTCAAGTCCAGTAGTTCTGTTTGGTTCCTATTTAAAATTGGTATCTCTTTTTTTTAATCCTTTTTTTTATTTTTAAAGAAGCTTTAGATTTCATAAATGTTACATCAAAAATACAAGGGAGGGGAATGGATGTGGCTTAAGCTCTTGAGTGCCTGCATCCCACATGAGAGGTCCAGGGTTCAGTTTCCAGTGCCTCCTAAAAACATAAAAAACAAATAACAAACAAACAAATGAAAAAAGCTGATGTGGCTCAGTGGTTGAGCACTGGCTTCCCACATATGAGGTCCAGGTTTCAATCCCTGGCCTTAGTACCTCAAAAAAAAAATATATATATATATAGGGGATTCCCATATGCCTCACCAGCGCCCCCTCCTAAACTTTCCCACATTAACAACATCTTTCATTAGTGTGGTACATTTGTTACAATTGATGAACACATATTGAAGCATTGCTACTGACCATGGAATATAGTTTACAATATAGTCTGCACTCTGCCCTGCACATTTTTAATAGGTTTTGATAAAATGTATAATGGCCTGTATCTGTCATTGCAATGTCATGCAGGACAATTCCAATGTCCTGAAAATGCCCCTATGTTACACCTCTCTATGTTGAGATTCTCATATCATTCTTTCATTGTTCCCTTGATATCCTTTAGTTTTTTTCTCTGTGCTTTCCTTCATCTCCTTGAACATAATGAAGATCACTTTTTCAAATGTCTTTGTCCATTATGTCCACAGTCTGGTCTTTTTCATTGATGTTTTATGGATTTTCATCCTCTTTATTTGTATGGGTGTCATTTCCTGTTTGTCTTGTAAGCTACTGTGCACACTGTACATTTTTATATTTTAAAATATTAACCCTGGTCTGTTTCTCAAGTTTGTATCCGGCGAGTGATATGACAGAAATTTTCTTGGGTATCAGGAGCTAACAAAACCATGAAAACCTAAGTAACAAAACACCTTGCACTGTCTTTCCAAATTTGCTTCATCTTGGCTGGTTCTCTCCTTCAAAGTCCAGCTCTCCTATCAAGAAGATCAGCCCAACACAAATGCCAAGTATAGGTTCCTCCCTGTCTTTTTTGGGGCTTATGTCTTATCCTGTGTTTGTGCTTGCTAGTGGCCTTAGGACTTGCCCTGTTTATAGGAATTTGAATGTCCTTTCTACTCTCCAGGCAACAGACCTTGTCCTTCTTCTTGGTGTTCCACAGCAGGACTTAGAAGAGGTTAGCCCTAGCCCGAGGCTTCATGACTCAATTATTTCTTCCTCCGATTTTGCTATCTCAAGCTGCTTTTGCCTAGAGTATAAATTTGAAGAGGGGATGCAGGCCAGGGTAGAGTTTCCAAATCAGTTTTTTCTAGGCTGAACATGGCCATAGACTTACAATGTGATGAAAGGCCAACTCCATTTTACCCTGGGCTGGGTATAAGAGAGGGACCAGGAAGCATGCCAAGAGCTTCTCCCATGGCTCCCCAAAGCTGTGCTTTCTTGGCTTGGCACCTGCCCAGGAAATGCAGCCCTTCAACTGGCCTCTGTAGCTCTGAAGAAGCATATCATCTTTAAGTCTTTTCTGCTGCATTTGTCTGGGGTAGTTTGGAAAAATGGTTGCATTCAGAGCTAGGCCCCTGGTGATCTGAAGTAGTTAATCAAAAGCAGTGATCAGAGACTGGTCTGTACACACCAAGATCTTGAGTAACAAGGTCTTTATGTCCTACCAGTACACTGCACCAGAGCCTAGGTTTGAGTACCTCACTGTTGCCACCCGTCAAACTTGGAGATGGACTTTGGTTGCCACCATGTGGAGAGAGCAATTCATTTGTGTTGTTTTGCAATTACCAGCCTTTTCCTCCCATTCTTCCCTGGATACTGTACAGCATTCTACTGGACTCTAAAGTTTGAAAATATTTTCATTTAGATAGTTCTTTACTCTTAGTTGTTCTGGTGAAGGGACTGATTTCTGGAGCTCCCTACTCTACTTTCTTCCCACCATCCTACTTGCTTTTTTGATCCCTACTACAAACATGAGAACAAATACAGGCTAGCCCAATCATGTAAGAAGGTCAACCATAATATTAGAGCCAGGTACCCACTGTCAGCTGACCTATGAGTAAACCCAGGCAAGACCAGAAGAACTACCAAGCTGAGCCATAGGCTTTAGTAAAAATGAATTGTTACTGCTTTTAGTCACTGACTGCAAGTTAGTGTATTATGCAACAATAGGTTGCTGATTAATAAGTAGCTAAATAATTCAAGAACATCACATATGGAACCCTTCCAACAACAAATAAATGGAAGGAAGGAATGAAGGATGAAAGGAACGAAAGAGGGTAGGAAGAAAGAAAGAAAGGAAAGAAGTTAAGAAGAAAGTTCAGAATAAAAACATCAGGAAAGTTCAATTGCTAGGTACATGAGATCTCTATAACAATAACAGTATAAGTAGAAACAAATGATTTTAAATAAGACTCAATGAAAGTCTACCTACAGAGGGTTGATTTTTCTACTGGCTAACCTGTCTGTTTAAAGCCAGTCACCAGTTCTTGACTTGTTGCATTATACTTCCTCTGGCTTCATCTTTCCAAAATACATTCTGAAATGATAGAACATGAGTATGGCAGAGATTCAGTTAAGTTTTGGAATAAAAATAGTTGGGGAGTTAATGGAAGTATTTGAGGTTATTAATTTCATGGCCCTTGCAGATATGTAAAGTGAGTTTTAGAAAAATTAAGCAATTTATTTAAAGTCAGTCCATTTGTTAGCTTCCAAATTCAGGAAAGCACCCTTCTCAAGTTTTCATGGGCTCTTTCACAAGGATATATGAATTGATAGCCTACTCAGTTCTTTCAGAATTCAACTGTTTTCCTTTCCTTTAATTATATTAACATGGTAAACTAGTTGGATGGTAAGTTAAGGGACACTTTGTATAACGCAAAATGTATCATAATATTAGTGATAAAGATTCTAATAATTAGCAACTATTGAACATGTACTTTGCATCAAATATATACCCAGAAAGATTTGATTACTTCTACTTTATTTCTTAATGTGTATTTGTGTCTTTGTGTAAATTTCTTGTCATATCTTTCTCTAGTGAGAGCCAACAAAATGTATCCATATTCAAAATTTAAACATAGTCTTTTAGTGGAACAACTATTTTTCAAATAAATGAACTTATCCATTTACTACTGTACCATGTAAATAGGATTTGTTTTTTAATCAAATAACATTTAAAAATTATAATAATAGTTTACAAAAAGGAATATAATAAAAAAATCACAGTCATGTTCTCCCCTTTTCACAAATATAGAACCCTGCTCCATAGATAAAACCATTTATAACCTTTTAGATGTTTCCTTGTATATTTACACTAAAATATTTTAAAAATAGAAAAACAAAGGTTATATGACTCTTGAATTTCTATTATGGGAGATGAAGATTTTGCACTTTTACCTTATATATTATTTTTCTAATACTGTGCAACAAATTACCCAAGATTCTGTGACTTAAAACAACAAACATGTAATATCTCACATTTTCTTATGGGCAGGCATACAAAAGCAGCTTAGGGGGTTGTTGTAACTCAAGGTCGCTCACAAGGTTCCTGTCCAGCTGTCTGCTGGGATCATCTGATGTTTTGACCGGGACTGGACAATCTACTCCAAGAAGACTCACTCATGTGGCTATTGGCAGGAAGCCTCAGCTCCTTGCCACAAAGGACAATCCATAGGGCTGATTCAGTGCCCTTAAGGAATGGCAGCTAGCTACCTCTATAGCACATGAACTGGCCCCCAGCTGACCAGCAACTGGATTTCAGAGTGCAGTGATGAAACTTTGGTCAATTTTGCTACTTGAAATAGAGTATCTGAGAGATGCATTTTTAAACTCACCACAGTGCAACTCTTCCATTATCTCTATCCTGTAGTTCATAGTTACTGTTATTATCATTATTTTACCTTCCTTTTGATGGAATTTCAGGAGAGTATAAATAAATGCATATATCCTGTCTACTGTGTTAAAGACTTCTTGTTCTAAATGCTTTTGCACTATAGAATTTAATTTTTGTAAGACATATAAGGCAGTTACTATTGTTATCCCGATTTTATAGATAAGGAAACTGAGATGCATAGAAATGTATCAGATTTCTCAAGGTCACAGAAGCACTTAGTGGTGGAGCTAGAATTTGAAGCTAGTTTTATTATCTCCATTTCTCTAGCATAGTTTTGGTTATATAGCAACTTTTTTCACCCAGGCTGGAAAATAGGGTTTGTTTAATAAATTAGAGACATTTTAGAAGCATCTGAACACCTGATATTTCCATGATCAGAACTTATTTGTAGGAAATTATATTTAACCAGAAACTTAGTGTTTCTTCTATTGTTATATAACAAATCACTCCCAAAATCTTAGTGACTTCAAACAACAGTAATTATTCATTATCTCTTTTTTTAAAAAGACTTATTTTATTTATTTGCCCCCATCCCCTTGTTGTTTGAATTTGCTGTGTCTGTTTGTTGTGTGCTGGTCTTCTTTTTAGGAGGTACTAGGAACCAAATGTGGGACCTTCCATGTGGGAGGGAGGTGCCCAGTTGCTTGAGGCACCTCTGCTCCCTGCTTTGTTGTGTCTCTCATTAAGTTTTCCTCCCTGCATCTCTTATTGTGTCATATTGCCTCATCTCATTGTGCCTGCTCATCATGTCAGCTTGCTGTCTTGCTCATCTTCTCCAGGAGGCACTGGGAACCGAAACCAGGCCCTCCCATGTTGTAGGCAGGAGCTCAGTCACTTGAGCCACATCCAATTCCCTCATTAGCTCTTGTGTTTCTGTGAGTCAGAAATTCAGACAAGGCACAGGGGAGATAGCTTGTAACTCATCTGTGATATCTAGAGCCTCAGCTGGATGAATCAAAGGCTGAGGGCTAGAATCACCTGAAGGCTTATTCTCTCACATGTATGGCTGTTGATGTTGGTGTTTGGCTGGGGACCTGGCTGGACTCAGCCACAGATGGCCTCTCCATGTGTCCTAGGTTTCCTCACAATTTTGGCAGGTTACAAGGCAAGCATCCCAAGAGAACTAGGTGGAAGCCACATTGACTTTTATGAACTATCTTGGAAGTTATATAACATTATTTCTGCCATATTCTGTTGGTCATGGCAGTTACGAAATTTTATCCAGGTTTAAGGTTTCAGATAAGAAAAATAGATCCTATCTCTTGGTGTGTGTTAACATCACATTGAAGGAAGAGCATGTGTGATAGGATATCTACATCTCTATTTCTATCATCTATCATCTATCTGTCTATCATCTATCTCTTCATCCATCCATCCATTTGTCCATCCATCCGTTTCCATATGTATCTATCATCTATCTAACTAGCTAGCTAGATATCATCTATCTCTCATCATCATCTATATAAAATCTATCTATTTGCATGGCCCTCTTTATTTTTTATTTTTATTTTATTTTATTTTTAAGATTTATTTATTTTATTACGTATCTCCCCTTCCCCCCACTTCGGCGACGCGCCGAGAGTGGTCACTGCGCAGGCGCGGCTTTCCCCGCTTGTGGGCGGTCTCTGCGGCCGTTCACGGCCGGTGCTTGATTCAGTTCGCGGGTGGCTGGCTGCGCTCCATCCGCGGGCGACCTGCCCTGCCTGTGGCGGCTCTTGCCCTGTCCGTGGCAGCTTCTTGCCCTGCCCACAGCAGCTCCGGCCCGCCCATGGCGGCTTTGCATGGCCCTCTTTAGAAAATACATTTGACCTCATTTCTACAAATTGCAAAACTGGATAAGATCTAATTTGTGCTGATGGAGAGTTCAAATGTGTAAACCTTCAATAACATTTTATAGTATCATTACTTTAAAAATATTGTTGCTATAAAATATAGATGACGTAGAGAAAAAATAATTATAATTTTGTGAAAAATAATGCTACTAATCTTCCTCTTGATTTAAAGTAGGTTTCTTGTCTTACAAGATACCATCATTATAGTGTATACTGTAATGGTTAAAAGCATAGGTTTTGGTGTCAGACACAATGAGTTTTAAACTCAAATGGCCCACATTTACTAGCTTTTGTTTTTGGCAACTTATTTAACTTCCACAAGCTTCAATTCCCCTCCCTATGTGTAGATAATAATAATATTTAGTTTCTAGAAACAACAAATGTAATGCTCATGGTAGAGAATAACTTATCTTTATGTTTTCTTTCTTCATTCCAGGAGCATGTCCTTGGAAGAACACACCTTTCTAGATTAGTTCTTAAAATAAGAAAATATTTTCAAGCTATAGTTCTCCTGTCACATAGAAACCCAATAGGATATGCTCAAAAATCTCATTTGAAAGACATAAAAATACATTGGCTTGTGTTGTATTTATATAACGAGATGTGAAAGTTTGAGAACATATAAAAATAATGAACAGAGCACTCATTCATTCATTCAGAAAATATTTTTTGTATACCACTATATGCCAATTATCACCCTAGATACTGAGCACAAATCAGTGAACAAGACAGTCATACCCTAATAAGTACTTAAACTAATAATGTAATCAAATGTTTTATGTATATTTTTGTTGTCTTAGAGGTTTTCTTCCTGCATCCCTCCCCAGTGATCTTGAGGATACTTTCTCTAGTTCCCACACTGCTTTTTACTTTATTTATTGCTTCCCATGTTAATTGTACATGATTATCATTTAGGCCCCACTTTTCCTTTAATTTCTTTTAGAACTTTTGGAGGAATTAGAGAACAGTTGTTTCACTGAAAGCTACAGAAATTTTGAGTCATAGATTGAGCAATATATAACAACTGCCTGCTTAACCTAATCATATTTAAATCACACTGAGATCTGAGAGGGATTTCCTGGGTAAGTAGGAAGGAGAGAGAGAGAGAGAGAGAGAGAGAGAGAGAGAGAGAGAGAGAGAGAGAGAGAGAGAGATTGCTTCCACCCAAACTCAAATGCTTCCTGCTTCACTTTTTATCTAGCCTCCTTCTTTGTTGTATCAAGAAGCAGTAAAGTATGCAATAAATAACCATGGGTGAAGACTCAGAGAGGACAGTCCCTTCTCTGGTGTGCTAAGGTGTGCCTGAAGGATGCTACCTTCTCACATTCTTAAATCTTGCTGCTTAGAGTGGTAAGGAAGAGGATTGGTATCAGAACATTTTCTAGACCTGACTATATGTCATGTGATGTAAATGATGTTGATGAGGCCCTGGGAGGTCTTGGAGAAAGACCACAACCAAGGGTAGGAGGGTTCTTGACAAAGTCATAAGAAAGAATTCAAGGACTCGTCATATAGAAGCAAGAGAATTTAATGTAAGGTGAAAGTGCACACTCAAGACGGGGTGCAGGCTTGCTCATACAAGTTGCAAAGAGTTGCGCCTACTGTGATTAAGAGAGTCAACTCGTAAAGAAATAGGGCTTTTCCTCCTCCTTACATTATATAAAAGATGGCTTGAAAATTGTTTCCCTTCCCCTTTATGCAAAAAGGATTGAAAACTACAACTTTTTACTTGCTCCATATTCCTGTCAGACAGAGTGGGAAGGGTCCGGGGAGGGGATGGTGGAGCTTGCAGTGATCAGGTGGTGGGTGTGCCCTTTGTCACCTGGTATCTTCTGACACTAGGCCTTGGGCCAGTGTACCAGGCCTTGGACGGGTGATTTTCCACTGCAGTTAGGTATTCTCTGATGGTAATTTTTCCATTGGTCCTCTTCCGTTGCAGAGTTATCTCCCTTTTCCAGACTTTCTCTAATTTATTCCCCTCATTTTACATGCTTTTATCTTTGTACAGATTCTTTATACTTCTTTCATCTCAAAGTTGTTTGTTATCAATGTTTTGTGATCATCAGATGAACATACTCTTCTTTGCAGTAAATATTTCTGAAAGGGCTATAGAGAGAAGTTGCTAGAAATCATGTCACTTAAGAAAAGAAAATAAACTTACTGCTTTTCTTTACCTGTTATTGTTGAAGCACATGTATTGTACCATTAGGTATTTTGTGGAAGAGAGGATATGTGCATTTTATAATTATATTTTACATACATAAATATATTTTGTATATTTATGAATAGTACCAAGTATACCCTCTACTCGCTTTTTAGTGCTGATAAATTAGGCTATAACCAGTTTTTTTATTACTCCTTCTTTGACTGTTCTTTACTTTGTAAAATTTATTTTGGTTTGGGTTATAAAAGAAGAGATAGGCACTATTCAAATTCATGGGCTAACATTAAGTGAATCAACAACTGCCCCAGCAAATATATTTACTTTCCATAGCCATATATTTCCCATTCCTAAGTGTATTGTGTCAAAGCAGAGACCTGAAAATGTTAGCTCCACTTTAATTAAAAGAAAACAGAGATTTAGTTGCACACTAGGTTTTTTTGTAGTGAAGGGAATAAAAAAATTTCAACAATTTTAATCTAAAAAGCGTTTTTTAAAAAGCATTTAAATATGCTATCTAAATGATTTGAAAATTTTCTTAATTGTATTTTGGCTTAAATGTCCACATCAACATTTCTGAAGGCAGACTGTGATGAAGAAGGAGAAGGAGAAGGAGAAGGAGAAAGAGAGGGAGAAAGAGGAGGTGAAGAGGAAGAAGAAGAGGAGAGGGTAGGGACAGCTGCAAGAGAAGGGGGAAAAGGAAGAGGAGGAAGACAAGGAGGGAGTACTAGAAGAAAAGAAGGGAAGAGGAAACAATAAAACACACATGGGCTTTGGGCCCCATAGACGTGTTGTCAATTGCTGCCTTATCTACTTTCTACCTAAGTGATCTTGAGTGGGTTACTTAACCTCTCCTTTATCTTAGATTTCTTATCTGTACAATCAAGAGTTGTGGTAAGTAAGAAGAATAATATCTTATATACAGTAGGTGATCAAACAAAGTTCTCCATCATTCTCCCTTGTTTCTCGCCACTTGATAGCTATCACACTGGTAGAATTCAATGTATATGAACAGGCTAAAAGATGGTACATTAAACTAATTGGTTTTTGCTACAAATAGTTTTCTTTAAGTTGACTGATAGATTTGATGTACAGACTAAAACAGTCACTCCAAAGAGAAAATTCAGGTCGTTTATTTAAAATATTTCTTGAGTATTATATCATGCAAGACAACTTGTATTCAGAAGTGAATACAATACAAAGAAATAAAGTCAAGTAGAGAGTCACCACAGGGAAACAAATGGCCATAATACAAGTCAGGAGAGATTAAGTAATATTGAAGAGATGCACAGGGGATTCAGAGAAAGGAGAGAATGTGTTAAATTGGGAAAAGATAAAAGCTAAAGTGGCATTCTATTCAGGCATGAAAGACTTATATTGGTGGAAATGGAGTGGCCTTCAAGATAGAGAGGACAGCATGAGTAATGACCAGAAGCTCATAAATGTGGAGTAGTTTCAGGCAACAATGAGTAATTTTATATGTGAAAATTGTGAAACATAAGCTTGTCAACAGGTGTTCCATTCCATTTTCTTACCTTACATTCAAATATTTGAAACTAAACTATAGACTGTGGGAAAATAGTGAAGATTTCTGAGCAGGGAGATGGGGAATATGTTAAAGGCACAACCATTCATTCATTTTTGAGTCTCTAGAAGTTTGTACAGCACTAGAGACTCATTAGATGGAATTGAGTGAATTTTCAGAATTTTGAATTAATTCACTTAACACTGTAATCTACTTGAAAATATGGACTATTTTGTCCTATTTTCTTTGTGCTATTAAAATAGCTAACATTTATTTAGTATTACAAATGTGCCAGGCACTGTTCTAAGCATTTTACAGATATGAGTTTATGAAAACATCATCATAACCCTATGATATATGAACTGTTGCTTTTCCCACTGTAAACATGAGAAACTGAGTGGCGTAGTAACTTGCATTATATACTCAAATAGTTAAGTATTGAGGCTTTAAGTCAAGCCTATGTCTGGCTCCAAAGCCTTGTTCTTTTTTTTTTTAATTAATTTTTTATTTATTTTTATATATCTATATATAATTTAGGATATGTTGATTACATAAATGTTACACAGAGATTCCAGGAGTACCCATATGCCACCCCCCCACCCCTCCCATAACCCCCCACATGCACATCCCTCAGTGTGGCATAACGCCTCTGATAGATATACACATTTTGGGGCTTGGCCATCAGGCATAGATCACAGTTCAGGCCATAGACAACCCTTTCTCCCTTATAGTTCCAAATGATACATGATCATACAAACTGGCCTACATCCTCCATTGCAGCATCATCCATGACAATTCCCAGGTCCTCCCCCCCAAAAAATAAAATAAAATAAAAATACAAAAACAAACAAACAAAAAAACCCGCATTACAATTGCTCTTCCCTCACCCTGCTCCCAAAGTGTCCAGTGACTCTGGCTCCACATAATTTTGCAATTTCTTGCATTACATATATTATAAGTCTGTATCAGGACTCCAACAAGTCATTCTAGTCCATAGTTCTTCCCCCAATCCCAAGAAGTCTGGAATGATGATGTCCTCTCCACAATGGAAGGGATTATCCTGCCTGCAGCTGCAGGCTCTCTGGATTCCCCTGCATAACCGTCTTCCATCGTCAACTCCCAACTAGGTGTCCTGGTTGAGTCCATTGAGTTGTAGCATAGGAGTTGCAGGTCCACAGAGTTTCTGGACCCGGTTGGCTTATGGTCAGCCTGTAGTCTCCGGTCTATGGAAGTACACCTAAAACTCTGGCATCAAATATAGGTTTGAATAGAAGAGACATTTGGACCATGTGCAGTGT
>PVKH010041006.1:0-10996 GCA_004027955.1 Chaetophractus vellerosus
TCCTTATATTTTCTTCGTAGAAAAAATTGGAACTACTTAATGGTTATAAATCTAGTTAAGGTTTCTGTTTATTCTTGAGTAAGTTTCAGTAAGTTATATTGTTTTAAGAATTTTTCTATTTCCTTATATTTCAAGTTTATTGGCATAAAGCTGGTCATAGTATCCTCATGTCTTTTTAGATCTCTGCTGAATATGCAGTTATGTTCCAGTACTAACAGACCATTTTGAAATCTTTGCTAGTTGTTTTAGTTTGCTAAAGGCTGCCACAGCAATATACCAGAAATGGGTGGCTTTTAAAATGGGGATTTATTAAGTTATAAGCTTACAGTTCTAAGGTGGTGAAAATGTCCAAATCAAGGCTTCATCAGAAGATGCCTTCTCCTTGAACTGCAGCTGTGGACAGTCAGACACATGGCAGGGCACAGTGGTGGCATCTGCTGGTCTCTGCTTCTGTGGGGTCTGTTGATTTCAGCTTCTGGCTCCTGGGACCTTCTCTCTCAGCTTGTGGGCATTTCTCTCCGCCTTCTGTGTGTCTCTGCAGCTTTTTATTCCTTCATTTATAAAGGACTCCAGTAAGAGGATTAAGACCCACCCCGGGTCATGTACTACTTCAAAACGAAGGATCCCTTAAGTGAATCTAATAAAAAAGTCCCATCTGCAATAGGTTTTACACCCACAGGAATGGGTTTAGTTAACAGCATAATTTTCTGAGGTCCACAAAAGCTTCATACTGCCACACTAGGAGTAGATTATCTAACTAATTAAATCTCATCTTTGTGTTTCAGGACTAAAAACTGATAATTGTGTTGAGAACATAGGTAAGGTATGCTTTGAAGTTTTATCTCTGTAACAAGAATTTTATCAGTATTATTTCTCACAGGTATGGGTCAGAGTCACCCTGCCACACTGTCAGACCATTATTTCGTCAAGGCAGAGTTGTGCTACTGTCACTACCTTTTCATATGAAGAGCCCAGGAATCTCTGTTACCTGCTATACCCACTCTCCAGCCTTGCTGAGGCTATTCTCTCATATACTACTGTGCCTTGCCCTGGGCATGCAGAGACCATGCAACTCTCACCTTAGCCTATCTTTATAGGAAGTTAAGGACTCCTGAATGCCCTTACATCTTCAGCTATTTCCCACATGATTCTTATGCAGAGAGCTAGATTCATATGCCTGTGTTTGATGTCTTAGAAAATAACATTTGGGAGACTAATGAAGAAATGAAGTAAGTTTGGCTCAAGAGGAATGGATGGGATGGCAGAATGGTAATATGGCCAGTCTCAGGTTCCTCAGAAAAATAGGAGGATGTAATAAAAGTAATATTTCTTAGAGTTCTGTAGGAAATATTTGGAAAAATAGGTGATTTTAAGCATATTCAGGAACAATATTATCATATAAGCCCAACAAATTTGAACCAAAATTTCCAAAAAATGCTTTGGGCTGATAACATCCTCTGGGTGGATCCTTTTGAGAATTTCCCCTTTAAAATGTTTGGAAACAAGGGTCTGTTTCTAGCTGTCTTCCTGTCTAGCTTTTCTAAGAATTCTTCTTCATTAATTAAAATGAATTCACACACATTGGTCTTTGAGATTAAAATTTTATATTTCTCCTAATATCCATACTGTGTATTTATCTTAAATTTATGTCAACCAAAATCTTTATTAATAAGCATATAAAAATGGTCTTAACCTGATGTTTACATCTGAGTATATTACAATGTAATGAAAATATGTTTGTACTTCAGAATATTTTCAACCCATCTATGTCTACAAACCTGGTAAGTATGCGCTAATTTATTTTAAATAATGCTTACATGGATGTTTAACTCTTTCTTGTTTAGCAAATTCAATTTTTAGCTGAAGAAAAAGAGTACATGCAGTGACTTGGTATAAGAAAGCAAAACAACAACAACAATAACAACAACAAAGAACCAATTCTGGGTCAGTTTACCTCCATATAAATGAGAGGGTTGGCTTTCTGGAGATCTGAACAATATGGACACTTTCTGAGAAATATGGGTGGTAGGACTTTAAGAGCTAGTCCCACCTGACCAGCTTTGTGAGCTTCTTAGGCAGGATCACTACATTCAGTTGTTAAGATTAGCCTGAGTGACATCAAACATTCATATAAAAATAGAAAATTCAGTCATTTACATCTCTTGAATATGCTGATGTTTGGTATCATTTAATTAAAATGTCTGGGTGATTATTTATGTATTTATATTCTGCTTATGGCAATATGACCCAATCACTTCTTTAAATTTAAGCCCCCTATTATTTGTTTGGCCCACATAGCTACAATAAATATTTCTTTGTTCAGGGGGGCAGAGGATCTGGCCTTTCCTTAAATATACAATTTAGTTGATATTTAGATATTTTCTGTCCTGATAGAAGTGAAACATTTCATGCCCCTGAGGACCTTCTTAGACCCTCTTTTTATTGTCACTTTGTGCCCACAAGTTCTGTTGGTTCCTTCATGGGGACCTCAGCTAACTCTTTCTTCATGATGGGCAGTTTTCTATCCCCTTGATATCTCAAGTAGACTAGCTATATATGATAATTTTTCTTAATAAAGGGATCCAGAGCAAGACTGCAGCCGTTTAGCTTACATGTGTCTAGTCCCTGGCTGATGCTTTATGTTCAATAGCAGTAGTTTGCTGGACATGCCAAATAGTTCTTTATGGCCATATTACCTGAAAATAGTTGTGCTGCAGCTGTAGTAGCTCCTAATTCTTTTTTGCCAGCATTAAAACTGATACATTTCTTTTTATAACTTAGGTGAGGAAACCCAGGAACTTGAAGACCCCGGTAAGACATTTTTCATAAACTCTGAGGGTTTACAATTGCAAAACAGCTACACTTACTGGTGGGAGCAGGTGGGAATGGCATGGTAAAGAGCCCACCTTCACTTACTAATTTGGTATGTCTGAGACTTTCCTGGGTTTCAGATAGCATTCTTTATAAGAATGACACAGGGGCCGGCTGTATAGCCCAGTGGATAGGGCGCCGGTATACCATATGGGAGGCCCCAGGTTCGGTTCCCGGGGACCTCTCCTAGCGGGCAGACCGCCTTGAGAAGGGCAAGCCGCCATGGGTGGGCAGAGCTGCCATGGGCAGGGCAAAAAAGCTGCCATGGACAGGGCAAAGCTGCCACGGGCAGGGCAAGGTCGCCCGCGAACAGAGCGCAGCCAGCCACCCGTGAACTGAAGCAGAGCCAGCCATGAATGGAAGCAGAAGCCGCCCACAAGTGGGGCAAAGCCGCCTGCGTGGTGACCAGTCTTGGCGCGTCGCCGCAATGGGGGAAGACAAAGCGGACAGAGAGGAACACAAGAATGGACACAAAGGGCGGGGGAGAATGTAATAAATAAAAAATCTTTAAAAAAAAAAGAATGACATAGCTGTATGTTTCTTGTGTGACATTCTTTAGGTCATTCTAGAGGAGCAGTTAGAGAGAGGACATGAGAAACTAGTTTTAGGGAACATATTATTTTCTGCTTTAATCCACCTGTTACATGGATAGAGGAAGGTGGCCTGTGTAGAAAACAGATGGATTTGGAGGATGCCAGTGGATTATCATAAACTTAACCAAGAGTTGTCTCCAGTTGCAGTCACTGTTCCAGATGTGGTATCATTACTTAAGCAAATCAGCACATTTTCTGGTACCTGAAATGCAGCATTGATCTAGCAAATGCTTTTTTCTCCATAACCGTTTAAGACCACCAGAAACAGTTTGCTTTCAGCTGGCAAGACCTTCACTGTCCCACTTGGGGACAACTCTCCAGCCCTCTGGCATAGTCTAATTCTCAGGGACCTTGAGCATCTTTCCCTTCTAGAAGACAGCACACTGGTCCATTATATTGATGCTGATTGGACATAGTGAGGAAGAAGTACTAACTACTTTTGACTTATTTGTAAGTTATTTGCATGTCAGAGTGTGAGAAATAAGTCGAACAGAAAATTCAGGGGGCTTCTACTTTGGTGAAATTTCTAGGCATCCAGTGGCATATGGGGCATGTCAAGATTTCTAAGGGGAAGGACCTGCTGCTCTTCCACAGCCAAAAAAGAGGTACAGTGCCTAGTTGGTCTCCCTGGATTTTGGAGGCTACATATTCCTCATTAAAATGTGTTACTCCAGCTCATTTACTGAGTGACTCAAAGAGCTGCTAGTTTTGAGAAGGACCAGAACAAAAGGAAGTGTTGAAACAGGTCCAGGCTGCAGAGCAAGCTGCTGTGCCACTTTGGGCACCTCATGCTTCTGAATCAACAGGCAAAGAAGGAAATTACTGAACTCACTGGAGTGACAGATCCTGATTATCAAGGGGAAATATGGCTGCTACTACACAATATAGGTAAAGAAGACTTTGCCTGGAATACAGAAGAGATCCCTTAGGGTGTCTCTTAGAACCACCATGCCCTGTGATTAAAGTCAGCGACCCAATCCAGGCAGGACTACTGATGGCCCAGAACCTTCTGGAATATTGGGTCACCCCATCAGACAAAGAAGTATGACCATCTGAAGTGCTTCCTGAGGGTAAAGGCAATATGGAATGGGTAGTCAAAGGAGCTAATTACAAAAATGAGCAATGACCACATGACCATTTGCGGAAACAAGGATTTTAATGGTTATGAGTATTTCTTTCTTGTTTTGTTATGAGTATGTTTGTATATATCTATAAAACAAATACCATTGTTTTCTCCTCTATCTTATCCCCTTATCGTTTAACATAAGTTGCATAAACCTTGTCATAGTATTTAAATTACAGGATATTGAGTTTAAGAGTGACTATTACCCAACGACTTTCATTCTCTCCTGGAGAATGAGTGCATTTTTGGTTGTATGCAGGACAGTTGAATTATGTTAGATGAAAGTATGGCTGTTACTGTTTCTGTTTAGAAATTAAGTATAGTTCAAGTAGATTGTATGGGTGCCAAATTGACAAGTGATGGACTGTAATGGTTAAGTTCATGTTTCAATTTGGTTATTTTATGGTGTCCACTTGTCTGGTCAAGCAAGCACTGATTGGTCTGATTGTCACTGTGAGGGTATTTTGTGGACTTAAGTCATTAGTGAGTTGATTGCATCTGTGGCTGATTTTATCTACAATCAACAAAGGAGATTGCTTTCCGCAATGAGAGAAGTGCCATCCAATCAGTTAAAGGCCTTGAAGGGAGAACTGATAATTTCATCAGTCAGAAAGAAGAATTTCTATCTCTACTTCAGCCAGCCAGCTTCTCCTGGGGAATTCATCGAAACTTTCATTGGAGTTTCCAACTTGTGACCTGTCTTACATAATTCACATTTGTCAGTCCCCACAGTTGCGTATGAGAAGGTACTCATAATACAATGGTAAAATATAAATAGGATATAAAACAAAGCATATCAATTTTGTTAAAAATATATCTGCACATATATCTGTATATAAAGCAAAAAGATTGAAAGAAAATACACCAAAATGTCAAAAATGATTATCTCTGAGGTAATGAGATTGAGTGATTTTTAATTTTTAGTGGTTTCCTGTATTTTTCCAAATTATCTATTATTATAATGTATTACTTAGGTAATCGGGAATTTTTTTTAGAAGTATTTCACGACTTTGGGTCAAAATCTCAGAACAAAGCAAAACAAAAATCAACAACAGCTGTTGGTTTAATCTAGGAGAGATTTTGGGTCACTAGCCATACTTCTCACCATAAGTCATTCAGACTCCTGTGGGTTAAATCTTCCCTTCTCTCCTTTAACTCCATCACCTCCCATCTCTTAAAGTTTTCCATTGTAAATAGCCAAGTACGGTTAAAGTAATTTTCAAGCTTATTGCATTTTTCACTAAATAGTTCTTATTCTCATCCTTAGGCATGAAAAGCCAGGGGCCCACTGTCTTGCATGGTAAGTCATTTTTTAACTTATATCTGAGACTAGCTACAAGGTTAGCAGGAAACATGAGAGGAAAGCCTGAGAACGTTAGCATGGAGTTTGAGAAATGCCTTAAGCCAGAACAGAGGGACTTCGTTCATTATATTCTAGGCAATGTACCAAACACTTTTATGTAGTATCCTTTAATCCTCATTCAATTCAGACCTCCAAGGTAATTAAGTATTTTGCACAAAAGAGTAATTGAAGTGCAGAGATTAAGTAGCCTTCCCAAACTCATAGAGTTAATAAGTGATGAACCAAGGCAGAGAACTGAAACTCAGTACTGTTTTTATTTTTTAAAAATCTGTATACTCACCTGCCTTATGAAGATAAGGGAAGATAAGGTTGGAGTGATAAGGGCTGTATTATAGAAGTTCTTTGATTTAGAATAAGGAGATTGGACTTTGTCCAGTTAGAGAATGAAGTCATTGAAAGGGATTTTCTTTTATTTTTAAAATTTTACTTTTCAGGGATAGATATGGGGGAGATACAGACAAAAGGGGGCATTAACAATGCAAGATAACTGATTAACACTAATCAGTATTCATTTCTCCCTTTAGCTATGAAAAATGATGAACCTACCCAATTACCTGGTAAGGCATCTTTGTATTTACCCTCTGGGCCTAAGTGTGAGGTGAGAAGGATTCCCCCAGTCATTAAAGAGAATATTGTCATGATACTATTATTCATGAATATTTTCCTTGCAGCTGTCTGACAGTCTACGAAGGTTGAGCTGGGGAAGAGAATAGAGAAGATGCCTTTCCTCCCTAGCATTTGTTTTCCAAGTCCTTTACCAACTAGCCCAGTTGTAAAGGGTCCGGGGAGGACACTGAGGTATATAGCTTCTTATACCCCAGTCTGCAAGCCAGATGGGGACAATGTTAACTCTATTCAGTGGGAGTAGCAGGCTGCTATTATGGCTTTCTGGGCCACACAGAGAAAAAAGGTGCTTGACCTGAAACTGGAACAGTTGGCTACTGAGCTGCTCCTGTCCGTTCCAGAATGGGACAGGAAGCATTGCCTCTAGAGCAGGAAAGTTAGCTCTGCTGGGAGACATGACTAAGGGCAAGGCTACTGGGACCAGGATGCATACCTCCCAGTACCTTCCAAGTTCTATAGGGAAAGCATCTGCTTTGGGAATTACTCAATAAAAACCTCAACTTCATGTACAAACTGACTGTTTTGGCTAACATCACAATGTCTGGGATTCCTATTAACAAAACCCAGTATTCTGGCATAGATACAGACTTAGTGAGGTGCCATGGATTTTCACAGTGAAGGTTCATGTAGCCAGAATTTAAAAAACAAAACAAAACAAAAAAAAACTTGGTGAAACTACAATGCAGTGCAATGGAACTTTTGGTACTTACACCTCTTAAGCTCATTAGACAAGAGCTGAAAAATTGTACTCACTGGAGTAACCTACAAGCCACTGACAATTTCTTTCTCATTTAGGAATGAAAATTCCAGAATCTTTTTGGCTACTTGGTAAGCATGCCAGAGGCATGCCAGAGAGGAAGCTGCCAGTATGAGGGGTATAGGCATAATTGTCACCATTGAACATGCAGGGTAGCTGAGACCGTCTGAGCCCAAGTATTTCACAAAAGATCACATAAGTGAGTGAAGGTCTTGGGTCTCTTAACTAATGATCAAGTGCTCTTTCCTCAATGCTAGTGGTTCCTCAAGTATTTTTCCAGTGTATTTACCATGAGAGATTTCCCCTGCCATTAAGGTATAGCCATGACATAGGTATTTTAAAATGTGAAGCTGTAGCTTAGGGCAAGGCTAATGGGGGGACTTGAGAGCTTCTGTGGCCAGAGAAACTGAGCAGTGACTCCAGTCAGTTCTTCAGAAGCACCTCAAAATTTATGCTTATAGGGGATGGAAAAAATAAAAAGGCCTCAAAACTTAATTCCTACCCCCCAGACAAGAAAAAAAAAAAGTGGATGTGATTTGATATCTTTTACCAGAGAGCCCAGAGTGGGAAACTCTAAGGATCTCTGCCCTAGCCCTACTGTTGACATTTTATGGACAGTAGTGACACTTCACTCGCTCAGAATTGTTATCTTTTAAGGGTGGCTAGCACTTGTCATGTTTACCTCACAGAGTTATCTGTATGGACTATCTATAAAAACACAAAATCTTAGGGCCCAAGCTCCCTCCATGTCTAACACCTTTCTCCTTAGTTATGTAGTGCTTTCAAAATAATTTTTATTAAGTTTTGTTATTATGGGTATGAGCATCTATTTAAAAAATTAGATTTTTAGTATTAGATTTTTAGCATCCACAATTAGATCTATTGCCCCAGTACTGAGCTTTGGCTAACATTGCATTCTATTGAAACTGTAGGCTGTGTACAGAAAACAGCATGTTCACAGTTAGTTACACAAAGCACAGACTTAGGCTCAGAGGGAAGTTCTAGCTGCAGCTCTTTACATTTGTACTTTTGAATTTATTTGGCCACAACTTGGAAGTGAACTTCTAGTGACATTGATGACACACCTTGAATGTCTACAACTTCTTAACTCGCTGGACCTGACTTTATTCAGTGCTCTCATCGGAGTCTTCCTAGGCATCCTGTGGTTGTCTGAAAGGCAGCTGCCAAACAGGATGTGAGGGATGAGCATGGGCTTTGTAGTCAGACAATTCCAGCACCAGGAAGTCTCTACTGTCCCACTGACTTCTGTATGCTTTTTATATTGGTCAGCCAAAGAGGTGCTGATGCAAAATACCAGAAATCTGTTGGCTTTTATAAAGGGTATTTATTTGGGGTAGAAGCTTACATTTACCAGGTCGTAAAGCGTAAGTTACTTCTCTCACCAAAGTCTATTGCCACATGTTGGAGCAAGATGGCTGCCAACGTCTGCCAGGGTTCAGGCTTCCTGGGTTCCTCTTTTCCCAGGGTTCATTTCTCTCTGGGCTCAGCTGCTCTGTTCTCTCCACAAGGTCAGCTGTAGACTATCAGGTTCTCTAGGCTTTGTCTCTCTCCCTGGGATTTGATTCTTTCTGGGCTAAGCTACTCCGCTCTTTCCCATGAGCTTACTACCTGGGCTCCAACTCAAAACTCAAACCTCCCTTCTCTGCAGCGCAGTTTCTCTGTAAGTCCCCGCCTACCAAGGGGGGCAGGGACTCAGTGTCTACTGACGTGGCCCAATCAAAGCCTCAATCTTTATTTAATCAAGTAAAAGTGAAACCTCTGAATCCTCTGATATGCCCAGAGAAACAAACCAGTTTACAGACATAATCCAGTATCTATTTTTTTGGAATTCATAAACAATATCATACTGCTACACCTTTGTATAAGTTACTTCATTTTTCTAAGCCTCTCCTTCCACATCTGTGAAATGAGGAAACTTGTCTTGCAGGATTGATTAAAAACCTAATGAGATAAGTACCTGGCAAAGTGAATGGTAGTAAATGGTAGCTGTTTCATTATCTGAAAATTTCTTTCTCATTTAGGAATAAAAGTGATCCAAGTGGATGAAAAACCTGGTAATAAATCCTTTTTTGGGGGCAGAGGCATCATGGGGTTCCAAGTCCTTTACCAATTAGTTCAGTCTTAAGGGGTCTGGGGAAGGCACCTGGGTATACAGCTTCTTATACCCCAACCTGCAAGCCAGACAGGGAAAATGTAATCTCCTTTTAGTGGGAGTAGCAGGGTGCTATTACAGCTTTCTGGGTCACACAGAGAAAAAGGTGCTTGACCTGAAACTGGAACAGTTGGATTCCCAGTTGCTTCTGTTCACTCCAGAATGGGACAGGAAGCTTTCCGAGGTGAGCAGGCTACTGTGAGGGAATCTGTAGTCACAGGAATAGTACCATCAAAGAGGTGTGAATAAGAACCCTATTATACTAATATTGGGGTGAGCCATTCTGTACTCTTCCAAGTCAGGTTCTTCAGAAGGACCTGAAACATGTTCCATGTTCTCTAGTAGGCCACTAGGTTTTGCTGGGACAGTATTGTTTTGTGCCCTCTCTTGGAGAGCTATATGTAACGAAAGCTCTTAAAGGTAGTGTCAGAACATATTTACGCAGGATCTCATTTAATCCAATGAGATAGACATTATTATTGCCACTTTAGAGCTGAGGACATGGAACACAGGAAGGTCATATAACCTGTTGGAAGCTAGAAAGACAAAACTAGGACTCAAGTTTTTTCACTTTCTGTTATGCGACAGTCTTCCAGCCAGATTTAGTTATAGGATACACACTGCTCTCCTAGACACCTAGAATTGGCATATGTTCTTCAAAACTGTCAAAATATGATTATATTGTAATATTTCATGGCTATGCACAGAACACACTTGGAGGTAATATAGCATAGTAATTAAGAGCAAAGGCTTTGAAATCAAGACATTGCTATCAGATTACCTCTGTCATTTTGGGTGTGTCATCTCTCAAAACATTTCACAGATAACTTATACTTACCTTATAACAGGACTGTAAGAAATAAAGGCAACAATGTACACAAAGCATTTGCACAATGTGTGGCAACACTTTGTAATAAACAAAATTTTAACTTCTATTTTAATGGAAACACATACTCATGATAAAAAAAAATTCAAAGAGCACAGACGAGTGGGAAAAAAAAAACAAAACCTTCCCCAACTTCACACATACTTCTAAACTTAATATCCTTCTCAGAACTGCCCCCAGAGATAAACAAGTTTGCTTAATCTTTATGCTCTTCTGGATAAAAAAGATGTACAGGGGCCAGCTCGATAGCCCAGTGGATAGGGCGTCAGCATACCACATGGGAGGCCCCGGGTTCGATTCCCGGGGACCTCTCCTAGCGGGCAGACCGCCTTGAGAATGGCAAGCCACCATGGGCGGGCCGGAGCCGCCGTGGGCAGGGCAAGAAGCTGCCACGGACATGGCAAGAGCCGCCACAGGCAGGGCAGGTCGCCCGCGGATGGAGCGCAGCCAGCCACCCGCGAACTGAAAGCCGGCCGTGAACGGACGCAGAGACCGCCCACAAGCGGGGAAAGCCGCGCCTGCGCAGTGTCCAATCTCGGCGCGTCGCCGCAGCGGGGGGGAAGGGGAGATATGTAATAAAATAAATAAATCTTTAAAAAAAAAAAA
>PVKH010041007.1:0-10996 GCA_004027955.1 Chaetophractus vellerosus
AGGCGCGGCTTTCCCCTCTTGTGGGCGGCTTCTGCTTCCATTCACGGGCCGGCTTTCAGTTCACGGGTGGCTGGCTGCGCTCCATTCGTGGGCGACCTGCCCTGCCCATGGCGGCTTTTGCCCTGTCCGTGGCAACTTTTTGCCCTGCCCACGGAGGCTCTGGCCCGCCCATGGCGGCTTGCCATTCTCAAGGCGGTCTGCCCACTAGGAGAGGTCCCCGGGAACGGAACCTGGGGCCTCCCATGTGGTATGCCGGTGCCCTATCCACTGGGCTATCGAGCCGGCCCCTTAAGTTCAAGCTTTTCAAGAAAAGTCACCATCTACATGCAGGCTCTTTAAATCTCAAGTTTTTATCTTTTTGCTTTTCCCTAAACCTTCATTTGCTCACTTCTTCTACCCTTTCCCATCTCCTCTAGTACCTTGCTTTTTCAGTCTTCTCTAGTTCTCAATGTCCTCTTTTCTGCCCGTCTGCACACTTTGCAAAAGTATGTTCTCCCTCTTGTCTCCCAGCTCTCATAAAAATACTACTTCCACAACCCAAATATGGATAGAATTTTTAAACTTGGAAATTTTGTAGAATATACTGTCTTAAATTGATACTTTAGAAGCTACTACTGTTGAAAAGGACCAGTTCTATGAAATGCCTTGAGTCCCTTTTTCTGTCAATCTCTATTTGTAAATCTTTATTAAATAGTAACAATAGTTTCTAGTCTTAACAAGCCACATATGATACAAATAAAGTAACTGTCTGCTGATAACAAGCTCTTTCAGCCTTTCGTTCTATGGAGTAGAAAGTATGGCAAAGTAGGCACAGTATGTACTGGCATCAGGAAATCATCCTGAAGATCTCTGCATAATTAACTATAAAGTTTCTTTCTTCCTCAAAGTTAAATTTGACTATACTTATTTAAAATTCTACAGAAAAATATATAAACTACACCTGTTTTTTTTTTAAATGCTGTTTTTCCATATCATGAAGGTTTAGGAATCAAAATTAAATTGGCTTTTGAATATCACAGCACTTGGTACTAATAAAAAATACAATTCCACATCTCCATCAGAAGATTATGGCCACTACAAAAAGATAACATGCTAGTTTATTTTATAAGAACAGTAGTTCATGAATTTTTAAAAAACTTGGGAAATTTTATTTTTCACTTAACTTAGGGAAAAAAACCGCATAAGTTAGTGAAATAATTTAGTCCCTTAGTCACAGAAAGTCTTTCCACTCTGTAGAAATTTTGAGCAGCCTCTCACATTGCTACTTCTGCCTTCAGACATAACAGCAATTCCTACCATTATTAAGTATCTACTAAATGTAAGCCTTTGAACTAGGTATTTTATCTACATTTTTTAGCTAACTTAGTATAAACCAATCAGACACACATTAGTATGCCCGTTTTACAGTGTAAAAACCGAAACTCAAAGTATTTAAATTATTTTCTCAAGATTACCCCATCAGGATTACTTAAGAGGGCCAAGATATAGAACACACCCCTGCAGTCCCAACCCCTCACTCTTCCAACCCCCACATTCAGAATAATCCAGAGCGGCAAAAGAGCCAGCTGGATACCTAATATCCACCCCCCTCATTTTCCTTACTAGCAAAACCCCAAACTTGGGGAGCAGATGTAGTTCAAGTGGTTGAGCACCTGCTTCACATGTACAGGGTCCCAGATTTGATCCCTGGTACCTCCTAGAAACTAAACGGAAAAACAGACGAAAAAACCTACTCTCATTGGGGAGCCGATGTGACTCTCTGTTTGAGCACCTGCTTCCCATGTACACGAGGTCCTGGGTTCAATTCCCAGTACCTCCTGAAAAACAAAACAGAAAAAAAAAACTTCTTAAGGATTATAATTGACAGCCAGGTGTTTTAAAGTCTTAAAGGCCATTAGGCAGGTTATTTCACTTTGTTTCCTATGTACAAGTTAAATAAAAGGAATTTCTTAAATACAGAAAGGTACTTTTACTTTCTTAAAAATTTCTTTTTTTTCCTGAATGAT
Organism: Chaetophractus vellerosus; assembly: GCA_004027955.1. NCBI lineage: Eukaryota > Metazoa > Chordata > Mammalia > Cingulata > Chlamyphoridae > Chaetophractus > Chaetophractus vellerosus. The sequence goes on from PVKH010041007.1 coordinate 2,007, forward strand.
GTTAGTATATAGCCATTGTTTAAAGTTTAGAGAAGAAAATTAAAATCAGCTGTAATTCCACCACCCAGAAGTAAACACTTTTAACACTTGGATATTTCCTTTCAGAGTGAGAGCGTATGTAATTATACTTTACTTTATTCACTTAATACTTATATATATTTTACCATGTCTTTTATTTCTAGAATACATGGTTTTTAATAGTGATATTAGATTGTGTCTTGTGGATGAACATCATATCTTTACCATTTAAAAAATATTGAATATTTCTATTGCTCCCATAATAAAAGTAATGGTTTAGTAAATGTTTTTAAATCATTGTGTACATTTAAGATTATTTCCTTAGTATAAATTCCTAGAACTGTAATTGTTGGGTTAAATGGTATAAACTTTTTAAAGTCTTGATACGTATTGCCAAATTTTGCTCCAGAAAGGTTATGCAAATTTATATTTCCATCAGCAGTATATGAGAGTGTCTATTTTATTAATCCCTTGTCAGTACTAAGTATTGTCATTAAAGAAAAACCTTTGCTGATTTCATAGATGGAAAAAAAAAAAACAATTTTGTTGGGGCAGCACCATAACTGCTTAACAATTCTAATTTTCCTGCAGTCTCTAATGGAGGTGACCTTATGTAACAAGTTCTGGCCAAAGGTAGAGGTCCCTGGGGATGGCATTCCTTCCAAGATGAAAGACAAAGCTCACTTGGAAAAAATACTTAGAACCTTCACTCTTCCCAAGAATTTGTCTTGAACATACAGCTACCACCTCATAACCATCAGAACAAACCCCATGTTAAGGGTGGCAGTGCACAATTTAGAAACTGAGTCTGGCCCCCTAGGCTTCTTGTTACAGGAGATTAATTCAACTCCATTTGTTCAAATGCCCTAACAGGTTCCTGCTGGTTGTAGCTGAAAGCCTTCCCTAACTAATTCACCAAGTAAGAATTCCATAGCCTGAAGCAGTACAGTCCTTATACCATGAGTCATAACTTTACTTCTCAAATCAGATTTTTTTAAAACCCTGGAGCAATGAACCTGAGCTAACCTACTGAGCTCTGTGATGAAACTGAACCCAGGAAGGAAGCATAAGAAATTTAAATAATTACCTATAGGGAACAGGAAGAATAGGTTAGATGGTGACAGAGATAGCCAGATTTTTCAAACATTCTCTTTTTCCCATTTGTGATGGTTAGGCTAATGTTTCAACTCGGGCAGGTAATTGTGCCCAGTTGTTTGGTCAAGCAAGACCTGGGCTAGCTGTAATACAAGGACATTTACGGACTCTAGTCACCAGTGAGTTTACTGCATAGATAGCTGATTACATCTATATCAATCAGGGAGACAACCTTCAGCAATGAGTGATGCTTTATCCAATCAGCTCAATGCCTTAAAATGAGAAGTGACTTCAGCATTCAGAGAGCATTTTCCAACTCGCCTTTGGACAGCCAGCATCTCCCAGAAATTCATCAAGGACCTTCAATGGACTTTCATTGGAGCCCCTCGTTTGCAGCCTGCCCGTGGAACCTGGACTTGTGCATCCCTAAGGTCACATGAAAGACTCTCATAAAATCTCATATTATTGACAGATATCTCCTGTTGATTCTGTTTCCCTAGAGAACCCTGACTAATGTAACATTGTTTTGATGTTTTCAAACAATGAATAGCCTAACCAAATTATGTAAATAACTTTTAAAAAGAAAACAAATAAATCAAAGAAGAATAGATCAGCCTTAAACCTTCTCCATGAAGAAATCAACAAAAACAATGTCAAGTAATCAACAAAAATAATATTACCCTCTTTGGGACTAGGAGAAAATTCAAGATGCTTTTCTGTAATAGTCTTCTTTTTAGCTGTTAATGCCTACAGGCAAAAGAAAATAAGGCAGTATTTTAAGTGACAAGGACTAAAAATCAGCATTATGTAAAATATACAGAACCTTAAACTACATCCTCCTTAACATCTTACTCCCTGTTTTCCTTTACTTATATTTGCCAATATAAGTATTCCCAGAACACCTACTCCTTATTTGATTATACGTCTATATTTTTGTTTTTTCCAGAATCTAAACAGAGCTGGCTGATCAAAACTTCACATTAACAGTAGATATGAATAACTGTTCATAAACATGACTGTGAGATTCTCAATAATCCCTGTACCCAAATAATCTTTATAGAGTTTATAATTTCATTTCTCTGTGTTCTAAAGTATTTAAAAGTTACCACATATAACAAAAATTAACCAAAACATCTCAATGCCAAAACTTTATGCACACATAAACATTTCATAAATGCACTGCTTGTGAAAAGTAGTGTGTGCTACCGTTTAATCTTCTGAGAACACTCCCAGTATGTATTCTTCATTTACCAACCAGTAGAAAGGTTTTGCATGCCATAAAGAGGTTAATGCTAACTCGCCACAATTACTAAAGGAAATCAAGGAATAAGGGGGATAAAGTAATGCACCAATTACAGTATTCTGAAAGAAAATAAGGAAGAGAATTACAAGGAAAATATCATTAGGGTGGCCTGAACACTCAGGAATCTAGGATTTTTTTTCTTTGGTACTCAAGAAAATAATTTCACCACTATTTACCGGAGTCCCAGAAGTGTCCTGAAATCCTTCCCCACACCTGAGCCAGGCTTCCGAGAGGGCTGCTGTGGCACCCACTGTCTTCAGCCCTGCTTCTCTGCACTGAAGGTGCTTCTCTCCTGGAAAGGATGGGTATTCTATATCCCAATTTCTTTTTCTCTGTAGAGATGATTGTTAAAGAAAAAATAAAAATAAAAATAAAGAAATCAACTTCATTAAATATACATTAAATTGACAATTTCCATGTATATTTCCATGTGGAAATCTAGGAAGATGGGTGTAATAAGGGGCATTGTTTTTGAATGTCTCTGAATCCTCATTTTGCAACTAGTAGCAAAACCAAACTGCAGAGGCAACACTTAACACTACAGAAAAAACACTGAAGTCCAAGTGGGTGAGAACAACCAACTAACTAATACTCCTAAATTCTGCATGGTAAGAGAAGTAGAGGGAGGCAACGGGGCACAGGAAGGGCCTGAGAGCTGTGCAGCCCTATTATCAACAACAGATATTGACAAGAAAGTAGAGTAGGCCAACTTGTGAACAGCGTAAGGGCAAGGGGCCCTCCCTGAGAAGATCCAAAGGGTGGAAGCAACCTATGAAACTTGAAATTGGCCAGCCAGGACTCCCTCCCAGGACAGGACCCCACACTAAGGAGAAATTGCTGGGAATGAAATCAGTTTAGCAGCACAGGGCAGCAGAAACCAGGAAAATAAATAGCATACCAGATACCTGAGAATATCAACCCAGAAACAACCAAATCTAAGATATATTCTAGTAAAATCACTAGACTTTAAAGAAAAAATACCCTTTAAGCATCTAGGCAAAAAGAACAAATGATTTATAAGTGAATAAAATTTACATTATCATCTGACATTGACAGCAACACTTTATGGCAAAAGAAAATAAAGTAACATATTTAAGATACTCAAGGGAAGAAAATGTGAGCCAAGGATTTTATAGCCACCAATAGTGATAGCACTGACTCATTTTCTTTAAGCTTTTTAAACTTTTTTTTACAAATTTCTACAATAAACATCTATAACGTCATAATTTTAATTATTTTATTTTAAGGAAAATTTTAGATTTTAGCTAGGAATCAATTAAGGTCAACTATTATGATTTGATCGCATCATCAGAAATATTACGTCTCATCTATACCACTGTAGCAAAATAAAATAAAGAATAAATTAATATTAAAACATAACATTAAAACTTTGTTAATGTGGGGAAAGGAAAAATTCATCACATTGAATTCAGCCATAACATAGATGGTATTTCAATAGCTCTAAGCATGTGCCTCCTCATGTTAAAATTCCTTTCGTATGGGCAGTAATTCTTGAGTACTAGGCACCTATCACCAGTGTTTATCCTCCATCTGTGTGCAGTTTCCTCTAACAGCTCTAAACATGCTCACTTACCTATTTAGGACAGTAAAGAAGCTGGGAAATATGATTTTGGTCTATTTAGAGCCAAATTTCTTTTTAACTCCAGAAAATCAAGTCAACACATCAAATCAGCTTAGATTGGCTCATTAAAGAAATGGGTGATTCCAGGCCTGGGACAGGGAAAGTCCAAGATAAGCCCTGAATATCTTGAACCAGAAGTTTAAAAAAAAAGTACTCAAGAAATAATAGGACATGTCAAAAGGTCACAGGAGCCTGTATGAAGGGGCTCCCATTGACCACGTGTGGTACAATTTCAGCATCAAATAAATAATGACAGTAAAAGATTATAACTACTGGATAAAATAAGAATTCATGAGTCTACATTAATAAAATTAAACCAACAAGTAGATAGATAATAGATTTTAAAAATCATTAATGGATGTGTTACTAGTAGGCGAAAGTCTGAGGAGAAAAGGGTATTCACCTGGTCTCAAAATATCTCTCCACAAATTACTTATTAATTACAAAGGGGAAAATAATAACTATAATGAAGAAATCTGGCAGACACCACCTTAAAAAGTAATCAATATTGACAAAGAGACATCAAGTGCCCCCTGATATAATATACTGAGAAGAACAAAACTTCTCTGGTATCCTTATCAAAAATGCATCAGGTGAAAAGATTAGACAAACCCAAAATAACTGGCCCATAAGTCTCAAAAATAACAAGTTCAAGAAACACGAAGAAAATCTGAGGAACTGTTCCAGGTTAAAAGAAGACTAGAGAGGTATGAAAAGTAAATGAAATATATGATCCTGGATTGGAGGTGGGGGGAAACATGTAAACAGGATATTAGTGGAAATTGATACAATTTAAATATTAACTGTGGATTAGATAATAGTATTGTATCAATTTTACATTTCCTATTTTTATAATGGTACTATCCTTGTTCTAGGAAATAAATACCTAAGTATTTAGGAGTAAAGGGCACTATGTCTCCCAATTATTCTCAAATAGGATAGGGAAAAAATTACAAATACATATGCATTCAGGGGAAGAGAAAAGAAAAAGAATGGGGAAAACTATATGAAATTGGTGAATCAGGGTAAAGGTGATGGAAATTCCTTATTATATTCTTGCAACTTTTCTGTAAGTTTAAATTTTTGTCAAAATAAAAAGCTACCCAAAAAATTCAAATTAACAAAATAAGCACAGGTTGATACCAGCAGAAAGAAATACTTAGAATGGAACAAAATTTACAAAGAAGCAATTGAGGGGAATCTGCTTTATTGCTCTACTACCCCAAGGTATTCCTGTTCCAGTCCAGCTTTTCCTTCCTATTGCTGCTCTAGTCATTATTTCATTCCATTAGTTACAATATGCTTATGTATTTTATTTACTCATTTTGAAATTTTTCTCTCTATAAAACTAAATGCATGCCACTATACTTGTTTGGGCTATTCTCCTTTGAAAGAAGTGAAAATTTCTAAGAATTAACTGCTTTGAGTATCATTTGATAAACTTGGAGAACAAATAAGATATCTAACTGAATGCAAACAGAAAATTTTCTTAGGTACCTGAATAAATTCCAATGGCTCAAGTCTTATTCTTTAAGAATGCCAATACTTTCACCCTAAGAATTTACCTAAGTTAAAAAGAAATAATAACCTGGTTGCCTTCAACTCTAAGCAACAGATCTAAAATCTTAAGCAAGCCAGCTAGTTAGTAAGCATTGTGTTGCTCTGAGCCCATTCTATCAAGTATTTGTTCATTTGTGTTTTTTTCAGGGGCTTTTCCTATGCAGTGAAACATTTCTCAGCCCTGTCACTCATTGCTTTGGTTATATTTGGCTTGTCCTTTGCCTCTCCAGATTTCATCCACACTCAAATTCTTCAAGGACTAGAACCATCTAATTTAATATAAATAGCAGAATTCTAACAGTTTTCCATCTTCAGTCAGAGTTTTTTTGACTAAAAAATCAGATGACATGAGTACCCGAGCCCAAGTGTAGATACCCACCTGTCAAGCTCAACCTCCCTGTTCAACCTTTCCTCCCCCAGCCAGCCAATTTACTTCACACCAAGTCCCACCAACAGAGTCCATGCATCCCCACCCCCACACCTTTGTCCTCAGCACTCACTTTTAGAACCACAGAGTGGCCCTTACCTTACAGTGGCCACTTTGCTAGACCCCCAGCCCACCTGCCCATCCATTCTTCCTTTTCCAGTGACAGACGCACCCCACCACCAGTTTTGGGCAGTCAGAGCACATCGGCCCTTGCAGGAGTGATTAGTCCAGAGGTGTTATAGGACCCAGTTGGCTTGATCAGAGGCCCTCTCTAGAGGGCTAGTTGAGACTCTTCTTCCCAATGTGGTCAAGGATGTGACCCCCCATACCATATGGAGAAACAAGAGAGAAGAGTCAACAAGCCATGTCCAGGTTACAGGCTCAGCCCTGAGAAGCAAGGTGCCTGCAGCCCTCCCTTGTTGGTCATGAGCAGAGGCCTGACAACAACCCCAGTACAGGCACCAGTTCAAGTAAAGCCTGAGTCACTAGCCATTGAGAGCACTGACCTACAGCATTCAGTAAATGTCTGCACTGGGTTGAAGTGATTCACTGAACACTCTGAAGGTATTCAGTTGTATGGTTGAGTCTCCGCTCTTTTGCCTGGTCTTGACAAAAATGGAGACACAGAGACAGACACAGAAAAAGGAGGCCACCATTTTGGCCATCTTGCTTCAGCACATGGCAGCTGACTTTGGTGAGAAAGCACTTCTGGCAGTACTGCAATTTCAATATTTCATAGCCTTGGAACTGTAATATTTTACCCCAAATAAATCCCCTTTATAAAAACCAACCCATTTCTGATACTTTGCATCAGCAGCCCATTGGCAAACTAAAACAGGGGTCCTTTCTTTCTTTGGATATGGGTATCCAGTTCTTCCAGCACCATTTATTGAATATACTGTTCTGGCACAGGTGGGTGGGCTTGTCAAATAAAATTCCCATTATAAAAGTCAACCCATTTCTGGTACTTTGCATTGGAAGCCCTTTGGCAAACTAGGACAGAAACTGGTACCAGGCGTGTGGTGCTGCTGCTTATAATTACCGAAAGTATTGGAATGGCTTTGTAAATATGTAAGGGGTATTTTTCTGGAGGAATTATGAGATGCTTGATAGAAAAGTCCTAGATTGCTTTGAAGAGACTGTTGTTAAAAATATGGACAGTATACATAATTCTAATAAGGCCTTAGATGGAAATGATGAAACTATTATTGGAAACTGAAGGAAAAGAAATCCTTGTTTTAAACTTGCTGAAAACTTGGCAAATTTGACAAGTAATATGTTAGATGGAAGGCAGAATTTGAAAGTGATGACCTTGGATAAAGTCTTGAATTTGTACCTTTTGAAGAGGCCTAGATAAGATTCTAGTGTGCCACCATTGTGTGGTACTAATGCATGTAGAAATTTTAATAAGGTTTACTGTAAAAGTGTGGAAATGAATAGAGATGATGGTAACACATGATAGTGACTACAACTAACACTGCTGATTTATAAATGCGATTGTGGCACCGTCACTTATAAAGTTCTTAACAGCAGAGAAGCAGGAAGGAGAAAGACCAAGGTGAATTCATTGTTCATTTTTGAGTGGGGAGTGATTAATAAAATACAATTGGACCTTGACTGTGAAAGATCAGCAGTTGCCATTCATTTTTGCTTTTCAATGAAGAGATGAAGAAAGAGATCAAGAACAAGAGCGAAAGACAGGACTGATAGGAAGTCTGATGTGGAAAATTAGTTTTTAGCCAAGGAATTTTGTATTTCAAGCAAATGAGACTATTACAGATTTAGGATGTTAAATTTAAACCAACAGTAACTACAAAGAAAATACAGACTATACAAGCTTTCAGAGAAAGAAAGTAAAGTACAGATCATCATGGGCAGGGACAGAGTGAACGAGTACTTAATGCATAATGAGTATAGGTTTTCAACTTGGGGAGATACAATGGTTTTAGTAATGGAAGGCAGTGAGTGTACCAAAACATTGTGAATGTGATTAATCCCACTGAATGATATGCTTAGGAGTAGTTGAAATGAGAAAGTTTGTGTTATATATATATGTTCCCACAATTTGGGAAAAAAAAAAAAAAGGAAAGCACAACTAGCACAACTAAGGGGACAAAGACTATTAAGGGCAATATATGATCCTGGAAGGGATGTAATAATGTAGGAGAAAACACTCAAAAGGATATTATTGGATAATATGAGAAAATTGGAATACAAGAATGTAAGTTTATATCAACATTAAATTTCTTTTATGTAATATCTGTACTTAATGTAGTTACATAAGTGAAAAGTGAATATCTTGTTCTTAAGAAATGTACACACATATTAAGTGTTTGAGGAACATGATATATACAATCTACACTCAAGTGTTCAGAAAATGGATTGACAAGCAAGTAGACAGGTAGACAGACAGGTAAGACAGATATAATGATGCGGCAAATGTGGCAAAATGTTAAGTTGGTGGAATGGAGGTATGTTGTAGTAGTCCGTATGGGATTTATATAATTATTGCAATTGTCATATAAATTTGAAGGTATTTCAAGAAGAAAAAAACTCTGTAGGAATGCTACATGGTGCTTCCATTTGTCCTGTCCCAACCCCTACCATGGCTTGGTGTGGCAGTCTGTGGAACTGACAGCAGTCCACATTCCCAGTACAGCAGTCCATGTTCTTACATTGAGTCCCTGGTATCTGGTTATTAACACACATAATGCACAAATTTAGTGTATTTGTGTGTCTACTCCAATCTGCTCCCTGAAAGATTGACTCACGGTATCCATTTGTTTTACCTAACCCAAAATTCACACAGGCAGAGAAGCAGTATTGAGAAGTAGCACAGAACCAAGGAAACTACAGCCACCTGGGGCAAAAGACTGCAGATGAGATGTACAACAGAGTACCTGGAACCCAGGAGGAGAAGCTGCGGAGAGTTTATTTTCTGGGAG